>CM034152.1:465287287-465466481 GCA_019776745.2 Taxus chinensis
ATTCAGATTTGGCTGAGTAAAAATATACTTCAACCCAAGATGATTAGTTTTTAGTTCAAAAGGTTTTCCAAGAAGATAATGCCTCCATACTTGAAGTGCATGCACAATGTTAGTAAGCTCTAGGTCATGAGAAGCATAATTCATCTCATGTAACTTGAGTTTTGTACTTTCATAAGCTATGACATTATCATTTTACAATAGAATACCTCTAAGAACCTCCCCAGATGCATTCGTTACAACAATAAAGTCTCCATTAGGAATAGGTACAATCAAAATAGGTGTTGTAGTTAACTGATCCTTTAGAATCTTAAAAGTAGATTCACATTTTTCATTCTAAAAAAATTTCATGTCTTTCTTCTGTAATGAGGTTATTGGTTCATCAATCTTAGAAACGTCTTTAACAAAATTTATATAGTAACCAACAAGAACCATGAAGCATCTAAATTCATGTACATTCTTGGGTATAGGCCACTCCATTATAACTATGATCTTTGAGGGATCTACCACTATTCCATTCTTGCTTACAGCATGGCCCAAATAGTGCACTTCCATGTCATTGAAAGAACATTTAGAAAACTTACCATACAACTTTCTATTTCTCAAGATTTCCAAAACTATTTTGAAATTCTTATGATGTTCTTCAGTGCTTTTAGAGTATATGAGAATATCGTCCAAGAATACAAGTACAAATTTGTCCAAGTATTCTTGAAAAATATTATTCATCAAATTCATAAAAGTGGCGAGTGCATTCGTCAACCCAAAATGTAAAACTGTGAATTTATAATGCCCATACCTTGTTCTAAAAATTGTTTTATGAATGTCATCATCCTTTATTCTCAATTGATGATATCCAGATCAAAGATCTATTTTAGAATACACTGATGCACCAAACATTTGATCAAATAGATCATCAATTCTAGGAATTGGATATCTATTTTTAATTTTTTCTTTGTTTAATATCTTATAATCAATACACAATCTAAGTGTGCGATCCTTATTTTTCAAAAAAATTACCAGTGCTCCCCAAGGTGAGACACTTGGTCTTATCAAACCTTTTGGAAAAATTTCTTGCAAATGAGCCTTAAGCTCTACCAAATCAATGGTAGTAATTCTCTAAGGTGCCTTGGAAATAGGCTCGGTTTTTGGTTTGCTGTTGATCGCAAAGTCAAACTCCTATTTGGGTGGAAGACCCAATAACTCTTCCAGAAACATGTCACTAAAATTTCAGAACAATGGATATCTTTCCATGAAATCGTTACCTTCTTCAGTAGTTTCAGAAATTTTTACTACATAGAAGATACAACCTTTGTTTTTGTCCTTTTTAAGTTGCATAGCTGACAACTTCCTAACTAAAATCTCACGTTTTACACCCTGAATGACTGATGTTTTCTGTAGATCATTCCAAAGGATAAAGAAGGATCTAGTAGTGATAGAGACAAAGGATAAATGGGTGGAGAATCATGTCAAGTCAAACCATTATGTGACCCTACTTGGAAAGAAAACACGTCTCTTTGGAAATATCTCCAGATTGGGGAAACTTCAAATCTTAGTGAAAGAATCCAAGGTCACGACTAACATATTTTTCTTCAGTTCATTGGAGGATGGAAAAATAGGGTGGTGACATATGGAGATAAGATCATACATGTGACCGAAGAGTTCATTTCTAAAATCACATGCCTTGGCATGGATGGCAATAGGTTTTTCATCAAAAGAATTAATAAGGCTGTTGAATCTAAAAAAATTGTGGAAGAGGGAAAAAATCTAGAGTTTGTAACTACTGACATCAAGGTCACCTCTATCCTAGTGCCATTTTTTGAGGTCACTAAATTTTTGGTTAAGTACATGACTCTTGAATGTAGGTATATCATGGTCCCTCTCAAAAATTTAGTTTTTTTGAATAAATCTCAAAAATTTAGTTTTTTTGAATAAATTCAGGAGAAATATTAAAGTGTGCTTCCCTCATTTCATATTACATTCACTAGAAGCCTCAATCATCAAGGTTCAAAAGCACACTCATACAACTTCCCTTCATCAAGGGATTATCCTCCTCATGCACCATTATTTCCTTGCTCAAAATCCTACCGTTCATTTGGTCCATGTACCTCCTATTCCCAACCCCACCCCTGCTCACATCATCCCTCCTTGATCTGTAAAATTCTACTTTGGAAGTCTACAAAACTACACAATTATGTTGTTCTAATTTCAACTTTGGGAAATAATAGATTGATTAAAGATTAGAGATTTAATGAATGATTATCTAGTGCTATAGAAAATAAATTACAGATAATAGGAAATAATTCAAACTCCAAACACCAACAATTTTATCTTAGAAACCTCAAATGGAGGAAAACCAGTCAAGAAGACAAAAACAATCTTTCTTCCCACTTTTATTGATCAATTATAGAAAATTACAAATTACAAGAATCAAAAAGTGGAGACAACAATGTAAACCTCTCCCTTCCTATGTTTGTTTTCTCTGTTTTTACACCTTGCTCCTACAATTCCACTCCATCACTAAATATCTTTCTCACTTGCTCTCATTAAACTTAAATCTTTACTCTTTGATCTCTTTGGATCTTTGAATGCCCAATTATCTTGTTCCTCCTTATATTTATAGAATTCTCCCATGTCCTCATGTGCACTATAGGATGGGAAAGTTTAGGGAGGGAAGAGACATAGTTGGGAAGTTCAATTTTTCGTCCATTCATGCTCCATTTCTATTTTTTGTTTGAAAGTGTCTAGATCACCACCATGAGTAGACTGGCAGTTTTTGGACTGCCTCCCTAGTTGGGTGGAGGTTACAAGCTACCATAGAGGGTAGTAGTTCTGCAACCACCACTCTACATAGAGTAACTATTCTATACTGAACCTTTGTTTACCTCATTTTTCTTCATTGTCTTCAATTATCCTTCTTTGTGTTGATGGAACTGATGAAGTGGTGTGTTTTTATGTATCCCTATGGATCATACCTCCCTTGTTTATGAGAATTTTGGTCCCAAAAAATCTTAGTGGGGGAGTGGTATAGGAATTAACTCCCTCTCTTTCTCCTTTGATTACCACTGGGTCTACCTTGGTGTCTTCTCTCATCTAACTTGCCAAGACTCATGTAGATCTCTAGTTTTTTGCTCCAGTGTTGTATCCTCCTCTAATTTTCCTCGATTATAATCCTCTTTGGAAGGAAGCTTCTGTATGTTTCCTTCTTTATCTTGAATAGATGAATTTAGTAGGTGCGAGCTCTTACAACTTGTTATCACATGCATCTGAATGAAGTATGGATTGAAGGTTTATTTTCCAACCTACTCAAGTATGGTGAAGGTCCTATACTATATCAATTTAGTAATTCTTACTTGTCTTTGTCTCTTGAGATGGAATGGCCAAATCCTCTCCTCGTACGTTACTGCTATAGTTACCATTGTTCCTTGTATCTCCTTTTCTCCTTGTTGTCCAACAGTCAGGTCTAGTAAATCATCCAATAAGTGGATACAATGTCTGCATAATGGAATTTTGTATTGCACCTTGAATGAGTAGTTCTTGTGGTGGCTTATTCTATAAAAACTAACAAGTTCTATAAAAAATATCCATGCTCTCAAGTCCATTTTACTTTTGTTCAAATGAAAGTAAACAAAATTGATGATTTTCCTAAATAAATATTTGTGCTTATTGGCACATACCATAGCCTTCTTTGATTTTCTCTGGTGTTCTTGGATGTTGAAACTGACTACATCCTTGACCCATATGTATTGGTGATCCCTCCTTGTGAACACAACATCCTTAGCATACAAGTAAGGACTTCCGAAGACAACATAAAATGAATCAAGTGGAATGATATCAACCTCTAATACATCAATATATTGGGTATTTATCCCAAACTGGAACTTACACTTTCTTGTAACCTATATTTCTACACACTTATTCACCCATCCCAATGGGTTTGGATGTTGATGCACATAAGTTTCTAGCACAAGTTGTTCTACAAGCACATCCAAAATTAGATTTGATTGAGAACCAGGATATACTAAAGTGTTTACCTTAGTCTTCTTGATTTGGATTCTGATTTGAAAAATCTCATTCATCTCTTCTTCTTCTGCTCCCCTATACATGTTAGTGTCTATGCATCTAAGCCTTTCATATATCTGATTTATCCTTGATCTTCACCCCTCTTTTTATTTTCACAGTGGCCATGGATTTCTTGGAATCCTTAGTTTGGTGCTTTGGGTGCAATTTCAGATGTAACTTCCAACATGTAGCATCAGTATGTCCATTTATATCACAGTTCTTATAGAAATTATTAGGATCTTTAAAATAATACAAAGCAGTAGTGACATGTTTACCTTTCCATTTACCTTTGCTACTTGTTTCCCTTTTTCTTCTCCCTGAATTATTTTAGCTCTGCTTCTTCATTAGTGACCATTAGTCCTGCCACTTTGTCCTTGTCTGTGTAATTGTCATACACGATCTCAGTTTTTTGGGAAGCAATTCTTAAATTAGCAAGGACCTTACTGTACTCCACTAAAAGCACAATGACCTTTAACTTGTCCTCCTTCTCCAAGTGTGTAGCTAATTCTTCCACAAACTATGACGCTAGGGGTTCTCTTTCCATGGTGAGGATCCATGTTAAGTCTTCTAGGAATTCTAGGGAGGAACCATACTTCTGCGTGGGAGGTGCTAGGTCTAGATGCTTCAAGATAATTACATCTGAGATACACTCCACCATTTTATAGACCTCACACACTTTATCCTTTTCTTCCCTTAGCTCACGTTGTAATTGGGCGTTGAGTAACTTTTCCAGGCTAAGCTCCTTTGCCTTTTTAGCTATCTCTTTCTCCTTTTTCTTCACCAAATCCTCCAAGACTTTAACCCTGTCATTTCTGCCAAAGAGCCTAGCTTCCAACTCAATGAATACTTTGTTGAGCACATTGCATACTTTCTCATCTGAGAGCTATTGTGTGTTCACCATGGGGTTATCTTCTTCTATACCAGACGTCAAATTTAGGATCATCAAGGTGGGAATCAAAATCCCATGAGAGCATCTTCCTTGTCCGCGGGTATCCACCCTCAGGATCGAAGGATGCCATTGCTGTGAGATCCATTGCTTGGATGGTAGTCTTACAGCACGTGTGCAACACTTTGTTGGGGTCATTAACATAACCCATTGATGTCCTTTCTCCCTCTATACGCCTACTCCATGTGCACGTGTCCTTAGGAAAAATTATTGTTAATACCGGACCACCAGTCCTGTTGCGGCTCTTTCCTTCGCTCTCTTCTTTGGATTCCCCTAGTACCAGCTCCGTGCTGCGCTTTAATTCTTGGTCGAACAAGGTCTCTATTATTTTCTTGGCCTCCCTTTCTACCACCTTGGTTACTTCTTCTTATGTGGGCCTTGAGGTTTCTATCCCCTTTGTACTTGCCTCCTCACTTCCTTCCCTGTCCTTCATGTGAAGACAAACTTGTCCTTCACCTCCTATTCATCCTCTTCCCTTGAGTCCTTCACAGTAAAGATGGGTTGCTCCTGGTTTACCTCAGGTTCTTCTTGTTCATCCTCATCTTTCTCGCTCTTATGGGCACTCAAGCTCTCAGTGTGCTCTGACTCTGGCTCCGTCATGTTTTTATTCTTCCTTATCGATGACTTTGGTGTAGGTCACGCAGTTCTTTCTTCCTCCGATGATGACTCCTCAGATAGTGGATTCTCAGGCTCTGGAGTCTTTTCCTTGACTATGGTTTTCTTTTTCTGGCGCATGTAGGTACTTGTCCCAGGGGTAATTATAGCCTATGTTCCTGCCATACTTAGTTCTTTCTTCTTTTCTTCCTTCTCCTTTCTCTTTGGCGTGGGCCTCTTCCTACCAGTGGGGTCTTCTAGAATGGATACCTCATTTTCTAGGTACATGCACTTTTCAAACTTTGGCCTGATGCGAAGGTATATTATGGCCACATCCTTTCCCATAATTGACAACATCAGGAGCCTTAGTATGTGTACATCCGGTAATACATATCTTTCAACATACGCACACTTACTAGGGTATACCAACCCTTTACGTATCTCTCTATGTACTCGGTTTAGATTACCTAGATCGAGCCCCAACTTCTTTGATTCTTTGAACCTGTTTACCCCTGCCTGGAAGAATTGGGATGTGAAGGAAAAAGGGAGCTTACACCAGGAGCTCCATTCACCATTCTTCAAAATAAATCTGCTAATGCAGAAGTGCTAGTGTACTGCAAACTCTGCTTCTCCCCTGGTGGTCATTGGAAGTTGTTCAGGAATGCACTATTCTTCCCCGACTACATTCCTCAGGCATGTATATAGTCTCTCTAGGTGTGCCTTGTGTATTGTTGTCATGCTTTGACAAGTATATTTCTTGAACCTTTTTGTGGGCGAGGGGTCTTCATCAGGGTATTCTGAAAGGAATTTGTTAGAAGCATCTGACACTCTGATTTCTGAGAACACTATGGCTAATAGAACATTGCCAAATAGGATCTTGTTTCCTTCTTGTGTGCTACCGATAATATCATCTGCAATGTACACAAATAGATTGTAGATGGTGCCCTCCGAGATCTTCCTACAGACGTTTAACTAGGGATTGTTCACCTGGGTCCATCTCTCTTGCCCATGTAGCTTGCTAACTAGGTGTGCAGCTACTTTCATCACTGGGTCACTAATGTCTGAGATGTCAAAATATCTCGACCCCTTTTTGTAATTAAGCATGGTGACGGCCTCCTTAATTATTTCTTTGTCGCACAGGTCATCCTCTAAGTTGTCTCCTTCACAGATTAGGCCTATGAAGTGTGAAATGAGCTAAGGGGTTATGCACATCTTGTGCCCTATGAAATGGAAGTAGTTCTCATGCACGCGTGCCATCAACTATTGATACAATCGCTTAGGCTTCCCAAAGTATGGAAACACATAAAGCTACAACAGACCTGCTTTTTCCAATTTTACCTTGACCTCATCGCTGGAGATAGGAAATCCATCAGATGTTCTTTTATTTGTTGGGTGCACCAACTCTAGTGCCAATTCCTTGCTAATCATGGTTGAGTGATGATTATAATCACTTACTGACATCTTTCTAAGGTGGGAATCCCATTCTTGCCCAAGTAAAACTGGTACATGTATTGCATTTCCGCATACCACTCTTCATTCGTTTCTATAGGTATTTCCTTGTGCTTGCATTTACTTTTGCCTTTTCTCTTTCCCTTCTTGGATGATTCTACTATTTTCTGGGATGGATTTGTAAATGTTATCTTGCACTTTGCTTCTTCTTTTTTTCTAAGTTCAAATTTCAAACTGGTGGAGAAATTGTTTCGCAATCAGTGCCCTAAAAATAAAACCCTAACCAAGTTTCCTTTTCACTTGATGATGCTTCTTCACACTCCTTCCCATGCCCATGAATCACTTCTCTTCTAGTTTTTAGATCAATCTAACCCTTTTATGCTCAAGTTCTAGTAATTTTTGTTCACACGGATCAACTCTGGAAACCCTAGGTTTTCAAAAGCTCTTCTCTCGCATTCACAATGTGAAATAATGAAGTGTGCATCCTTCTATTTATAGTTTTTATCACTTTTTCACATTAAAGGATACTCCACCTACCACTTTATGGCTATACTTAATGTAGATTTTTCAAACAAATCCTGACTTTAGCACCCTTACTCACGTGCCCAATCTTGGGTGGATAACTTTCCCAACCTTCTAGCGCGCAACCAATCCATCTTGATAGGAGACTTTTGTGCGCACATCACCAGTACCGAAAGAACTTCTTCTATCCTTGTGATTCTTGCTTTTTCCTACCTCATGTTATTTCTAAACTTCTTTCTTCCTTTGTACATGGATTCCCAATGTAGCCTTATCTTGACACCAACCTTCCTTGCTTTTTCTCCCAATTTTTCTTCATCACTCCACCCCACATGAAAATGATGCGCAGTCCTCTGCGCATTCATAACTCCAAAAATTAACAAGGTTACTAGTGCCCAAGGTGCAAAACAAGACAACACAAAAGGGAAACACATAAGGTAAATTACATAAAGGAATTTCTAAACTAACGTGTAAAACTACCTTATTTACAAAAACCAAGAAGCCTTATTTATAGTAGGGCTTCAACCTACCCCCATTGAAATGTCTAGGTAACTTCGTCCCATCTAGCACTTGTAACTGACACACGCCTGAATCAAGGATATACGAGACTGCATAAGGACCCAACCAAAGGAATTTCAACTTTCCAGGATGGCGCAAAAAATTTTGAATCATAGAGCAACACCATCTACCTAACCTCAAACTTCTTATTTTTAATGTGATGATCATGCCATGCCTTTTTCTTAGCTTTTTCAGTCTTTTGGCTCCACCTGGCTAGGGATCATATTTCATCCAGCTTTATCAGTTCATCAATTCTTTCTTGCAGTGCTTGTTCATCATCTAATCCTCCTGTGTGTGCTATATGAAATGATGGTAACATAAACTCAACCAGTAAGACAACCTCTGTGCCAAACACTATTTGAAATGGTGTGGCTTCATTTAACCTTTTGTATGTTGTTCTATACGCCCTGGCCGATACCTTATCATCCCAATCCTACCTATCAACATCACATATCTTAGTCAGTGTGTGACGAAGTATCTTATTAAACACCTCTGTAGTTCCATTTGCTTGAGGGTGATAAGGGGTAGTTTTGTGGTGGGCGACCATGAATTCTGAAAAAATAATTTTGACCGTCTCATTTAAGAAATGTGTACCTCTATCACTTGTTCAGCTCAATGGGCAGCCATACCTGCTGATTATGTTCTCCCATAAAAACCTAGTAGCAGTAGCTATGGTGCAATCCTTAGTGGGTGCTGCCTCTGCCCACCTTGTTAAATAAATAGTACAAGTAATTATATACTGCGAACCAGTCCTTCGCGTCACTGGTGAGATTTTTCCGACGAAGTCAATAGCCTATTTCTCAAATGGTTCTACGCTGGGTATGGATCTCAAAGGCATCTCATCCCTCTTTCTAGGTTTTCCAAGGCATTGAAAATGGTCACAGGCCTTGCAAAACTCAATGCAATCTTGAAAAATTGTCTCCCACCAAAGTCCTACAAGTATAATCTTTCATGCAGTTGCATTTGTCGCATAGTGTCCTCCTGCAATCCCACCATGCAATTCTTCAAGTATAACAACGCACTCATGTTCTAGCACACATCGGTGCATAACCTCATCATGGCCCATTTTATATAAATCCCCATTGATTAACATGTAGGGCATGACGCATATGGATAACTTCTTTCTATCCAACACCTTCATTCCTTCGGGCGCCATGCCTTCTTTGAGAAATACTGCAATCTCCTCTAAATCTGAGGGTGTGTGTCGCAACCTAAATAATTGCACATTAGGCATAGTCTCTTTAATGATTTGTGCGTCATCCCCTGAATTAATTCTTGATAAATGATCAGGCCCACAATTACTCTTTTTAGGTTTCACCACTACTGTGAAATCAAATTCTTGGAACAAGAGTACCCATTGACATATGCGCCCTTAAAAAATAGGTTTGTTTACTAAGTACTTCAATGCCATGTGGTTGGTGTAAATTATAAAGGGAGTTTCCAGTAGATATTGTCAAAAAATTTGAAGCGCATAGATCATTGATAGAGCCTCGCATTGGGTTGTCATATAATTTTTCTCTGCTGGTGTCAACTTCCTGGTTACAAAACACAAAGGATTATCCACAATTCCTTCACCAGGTTGTGTAAATAATGCTCCGATTATTTTCCGAGAGGCGTCGACATGGACATGGAAAGGCTTATCCCAAGAGGGAAACTGCAAAATAGGCACGGTGATAAGCCTATCCTTTAAAGTGTCAAATGCCTTATGCAACACCTCTCCCCACTGAAAGGCACTTTTGTGTCTAAGTAGTTCTTCCAAAGGTGTTGCAATCTTGGCATACCCCTGATGATTTTTTCTGTAATACCCCATATGACCAAGGAATCCCACGTACTGCGCTTTGGCTAGTACGTTCCCCCAATCCCACAATAATTGTAACTTTGGTAGGATCTACTATCAATCCTTCATTACATATGATATGTCCCAACAACATCCCAAATGGAGTGGCAAAGAAACACTTCTTAATGTTGAGGGATAACCTTAATTTCTGACACCTCTCAAACATCAATCTCAAGCTATCAAAATGGTCTTTAACTAGTCCATAAATTGTTCAATCATCCAAATATACCTGAAAAAAATTGTGGATGAAGTCCTATAATGCTTGTACCACAATGCACGAGAAAATGGCAGGCACATTCTTCAACCCAAAAGGCATGAACGTATATGCAAAACTTCCCCACTCGGTGGCAAAAGTTGTCTTTCTTTGATCTTGCTTCACAATTTGAACTTGGTGGTAACCCAAAAATCCATCCGTAAAGGAATAGACATCATGCCTAGCAACTCCTTCCAAAATTTCTTCAGTAAAGGGGGTTGGAAAAGGATCAATGCTACAAACTGCATTTAATTCCTTATAATCCACACAGATCCTAATCCACCCATCCTTCTTGATACTGACCACCATTGGACTTATCCATTCTAATTCTTCCACCGCTTCAATGATACCATATGCTATCATCTTATCAATTTCTTCCTTTACCTTTATGCGCAAATTGGGATTCATCTAGTAGGGTCTCTTTCTGACCGGGTATGCACACCTTCCTTTAAATTTATCCTCATCTCCCCCAAGGAATGGTGGACGCCTTTAAGCTCATGGTACCCATGTGGGAATAAATCTTTGAACTCACACAAAAGATCAATGATCTTTGAGACCTTCTTGTTTCGACCAATAATCTCCAATGATGGCTCCCTTAGGCTCTTCTTCCGATCCAATGTTAACCTTTTATGTTTTTAATGGGTTCATGGTATGCATGCGCACGTTCACCAGATCTGTCTAACACTTCGGCATCCTCTTAGAGTGGTTAACATTAAATTTTTCCACTTCCTCTCCATTAATCATATACACCATCTTTCCTTTTCTCTTTCTCAAAACACGAGCACTCAAACTAGACCTCTTCCGGTTCCTCTTCTTCTTCAAAGTGCTTAACCAAATTAGGTTCTCCTAGCAAGTCTAGTAGCCTATCTTCCGCCATGGCACTATCCCCCATGGTAAGGCACTTGACAACCTGTAAGGCCTTTTCAATTGATGGCTTGGTGCTCTGATACTCAAAGGCTTGAACAAGATTAGCCGTTAACTCTTGCCAATTACATGTTTGATGGCGAGTCTCAGAATGTATGTACAAAGCACGCACACAACCCTACAATGTAGAATATAACTTTTTTACCCATAATGATGGTGGTAATGCTTCCACGCCTTCTCTCCATATCCTATCACACTCTTGGATATGGAAAGAGGTGGGTTCCTTCCCATGGTAGTCCTTAATAGCGGTGGGCACCTTGCTCTGAGAGAACCAGATGGAGAGGAAAATTCTCACCTCATGCCATTCCAAGAGGTTCTCACTATGTGTAGCCCACCATCTTGCTGCTGTTTTGAGTAAGAGATAACTCATCATTCCACGTCGCTCATCCTCCTTCCACTGAGCTTCCATTTCTTGTGAAAAGACCTACAGGAAGTCTCCTCTAGAATACTTAGCTATTTTCTTTCCTCCCAGGCGCCGAACTATACGTGCCTTTGTCACCTCTGTTATCAATCCTCTTAGATGTCGGCCAACCAATTTATAAGTCCCATGCACCCAATTATCACACACTATATTAGTGGTATCACTGATAGACTGAGCATCATCAAACCGGATGACTCCTGTAGGATGAATTGTCTCTGGATATTTGATTGAGCGCACATATATTCTGTCCAAGACTTCTTCTCCTAGAGGTTCAGTATAGGGGGTGGACTCTCCATCAGCAAGGGGTATAATGACTTGTTCCTCCTCATTCTCAAAGCTTATGTAGCCTTTGTTAAACTGGAGATCTACATTGTTCTTATAGCACCAAGGACGCCAAAGTAATGCTGGGAAATTATCTACCTCGGCGAGCGCCAAGACTTCAAAGTCCCCAGTGAACTTAGCCCCCTGAATGGTAATAGCCACATCCTTTAAGACACTAATGGGCATTGCCTTTATCTTATTTTCCATATACAACACATTTGAAGATGGCTGTAATGGAGGTCTTCCCATCTGATGTCATGTGTCCAAGGTAAGAACAATGACCTTCGTGCCTGTGTCAATGAAGATATTACTCAGCAGCCACCCATCCACCACTGCATTTAATGTGATCTCCTTGTCATAATCAAGGTTGTGAGGGGGAAGGTTTGTGTGCAAGACCTCCCTCTTGTGCTCCTCTCTTGCATGTGGTACCTTCTCTCTCAACCATGCCCATAGCAAGGGAATAACATTCTCTTGCCTTAGCATTTTACACACCTCCTTGACTTCATCTAGGTCATTCTTTGGTGCCTCAACAACCCTTCTTTATTCCTCCTTTCTGGACTGTTCCTTAAGACAGTGGATCTCCCCTTGTAAAATTTGAATGACATACATGGTTTCCTAGTAGACTTATTTTTAATGAGTGGGGTCTGGGTACTTTCCATGCACCATTCTTCTCTTGAAACTAGATTTCTTCTTCCTAGGAATCTCCTTCACACGCGCAACCTCTTCTCTTGTTGTCACCATAACGGGTTCCAATCCTGCATCATGCGTTACCTGTGGTATCCACTGTGTATCAGCCTTCTTAATACTTACCATGGTAGTGCCCTTGTCTCTCCAGTTCTACTAACTCATATGCTCATACAACTCAGGGCACTCTTCATACTTATGCTTCTTTCCGCATCACGAACATTGCAATAAGTCTAGGCACTCATGCTTGTAATGTTCTATAGAGACATAGTTAAAAAAGGTTCTTTGCGGGAACTCACTTCTTCCTCCATGGTTACCACGACCATGGAATCCATTGTGAAATCCTCTTCTGCGCATGCTTCCATCTACGCACTCTTCATAACGGCACTCATAATTCTTTGAACTACTAGCAAGGATAGTCTGGCACACACCAAGATCAATAGCATCATGAATCTGATCAATCAGCCTATAATCCTTGGTGTCATGAGATGTAGATGTACAAATTTTGTAATAACAAGATACATTCTTGTGGATTATGTGTTGTAGCAAAGGGCACCTACTTGCATCATGGTCCCCGTGCAAATTTCACAATCCACCATTATGGCGCATGCAACCTTTCGAGTGCATAACCCTTCATTATCTTTTGTGTGCCCCTCCACATCACAATATGTACACCACATTCCACCCCGAGTCTCTGGAACCAAGTTTGCAGATAACTTCTCTAGCTCCTTAGCCATGGCAATGATCTGATCCTCCAAAAATGATCTCACACCAGTGTCAATACTTCCAACAGCTTCAGCGTGTAGAGTAGCTTCCAACACCTCACACAGGTCTATGAAAGTTTTATGAGACAAGGCCCTTCTATGAGGTGTGATTAACCCTCCAACAAACCACTGAGCATGTTATGAAGGGTGAATATCATATGATAACTTAGACAAAAGAGTCTTAAATCACACATCATACTCACATACACTCTCTGCCATTCCTTGCTGGATTTCCTTGAGAGTGTTGATGCTCTTCTGCTCAAACTTGAGTATGTGGAATTCTGCCAGGAAAGCATTCCTCAATGCGGTATAATCCACAACCATCTGATGGGGGTCATACTTTCTATACCAGCTATGTGTGCACCCTTACAATGTCATTGCAAACTGACTGGCCTTCTACTCCAGGGTTGTGATCCCCTTCGCATGCCATGGTAACTCACACTTATGCATGTGCTCTGCAGCATCTTCTATACCATGGTAATTTGGCAAGTGTAAAGACATCTCAAAGAAAACTTGAGGAGGTGGTTGTGGCCCTTGTCCTCCTGATTTGGATCCTTGATTCCCTCTAGTGTTTCCTCCTCCACTAGATCCATTAGTTCCACTCAAGGTCCCAAGCCTCCATCCCACCAGTTCCACCTCCTTGATCCTCCCGTGGTCAACAAATGGCCTGAAGAAGTTGCACACCTAGTGCTCCCAATGTCCCACTGAATTACATGCCAATGGTCTGTGAAGTCGAGCTACTACGAGATGTGTATCCCGTGCCACTCCCTGATGCGTTACCAAAACCTTTTGAATTTTTTCCTTGTCAAAAAATACCTCCAAACACTGGAATAGAATGTGCAGCCATAGAAGTAGGAAATGAAAAATTGTATCTCCTATTCATGTATTGATTACTTCCACTGATGTTAACCAGGTTAACAATACTTCTTCCTTGATCTAGAAAACCAAGTGCCAAGGTTTGGTCACTAGGTGGGTTCAGATGCGCACCAACGACTCTTCTTTCTCCACGTAACAAACTCTCATCATAAGCTAAAGGGACCTCTCTCCTGCGCTTTCCAAGATGGGGTATCATAGACTACTTAGGTTCCACGTCCTCCGCGTGAACCTCAACTCCTTCCCACAACATCTGCCTCCATAAATCCATCACACTTGTATCCTTGCACTTTCTAGCAATCTCCCTCTCATGCACATCACTATACTTGAATCACCTTTCTTACCTTTCTTTCTCAGTAATCATGTTTTTCATCTTCCTCCAACCTAGCTTCCTCGCCTAGCACTCAGAAGGGTTTAGTCGGCCATTAGAAAAGCCTCTAAACTCATGGTCATGATCAAGATCTTCATCACCAAGGGAATAACACATAGAAATGATCCTTTGGGTTCCCTCATAAACTCAAACTCAGCAATATCAAAACAAGAATATGTGGAAATATCATATTCTAGAGTGTAGCTAGCCAACACTCCCTTCCAGCAATGATCCACGGGATGAGTCCACATCTGATCTGCATCTTGTAACCTCTGGAATTCTTCTTGGGTCCACGCGCATGATTTATAATACCACCTTGATCTAGATGCATATGCTGAGATCCATTCATATAGCTCTACTAGAAAATAACAAAAGAAGGTTTCATTCAACTAATGATAAAGGTTTTCTTCTACCCATCTACGTGCATCAAACTTAGGTCTAGTACTAAAGCTCTGAGAAAATTCATCCTTCATAATTTTAAACCAAGTTTCAATACCTTCCAAGGTTAAATTCTTTTTCATCACTCATTGCACAAATCATGATGTATGTCATGTCCCACTACAACTTCTAAAAGAGGTCCCAACAATGGAACCAAGATGTAGTTATTTTTTCACCCACCAAAAAACAAGGGAACCCATACGCATCAGCCTATCACCCAGCGAAAGCTAGGCTCTCACTTGAGGCATGCAGGGGTGCCAAGTCTCTCCTTTATGTGAGTTTAGTGGGAAACATCTATGATCTAATCATAAGGGAATGAGTGGGAACGAGACATGTGAGGATCATAGAGCTCAGAACGGCTTCTAGATTAATGCAGTCATTCCAAATAGAAAAGTACTTAACAATTTTAAAGAACTGAATCTAACAGAAAGGAAAATGCATAGGGATTCATATTCATCTCATAAGTAAGCATAAAAATGAACCACGAAGATATGTAAATGCACCAGAATCATTACTAACCACATTCAAATAAACTGGTAACCTCATTACATTCATCAAGCTTAATACACAATTCTACAGAATGGAAGACCGCAGTCATGCATCATATCTTGGTTCATACAGCTAATACTCTCAAAAGAAATTTCCAAAACCCCATCCCTTGATACATCCTTTCCTAACTTCATCTACCAAAGCTAACTAAGTTCCCATGTAGTAATACTTCAAGGCTCTGTTATCTCATGTTAATCCCCCCTTCTTTCCTCTACAGGCACTTGTATATATAGGCACTTGAAGTGCCAACTCATTCTTCTGCAGCCTCAGATCCAGAGTGCCAGGTGTTTGAATGTGTTCCTCCATGGGTGTATGCTTCTCCAGGTCTTGAGCTGACCACTCCTTGCCATGATGGGCTTCTAGAATCTTCTATTACAGGGTATATTCCTTCTAGGCCACCCTGTTGCCAGGCTATCACCTTATCCACTTGGATCACATTTTTCATGTGTCCTGCCTGATAGGTCCAAAATGTTTAAGTCCTAGATTCTGATCTATGGGCATGCATCATAGGTTCTACAAAACCCTCCTTATACCCTTCTCTATGTGCCTTTTTGTGTGTGCTTCCTACAACTAAGGCCTAATCATTATTTAAATACAAAAGTGAAACAATCAGTAAGATTGACTCACATTCGCAACCTCATAGAGGTGGGAGAAACCGTCTTTTGGATAGATTGAAAAAGATCCATCTATATTTAATTTCAAAGAAGGTGAAATAATAAGGATGACATGAATTAGCTACAGGTGCACAAGTCAACTAAAGAGATGATTAGATAAACAGAAATCCTTTCATTCCATTTCTATGGACAGACTCAACTACACAAATCTACTAAGTCGTCAAGACATTCTATTCCTTCAACATACTAAGAGATCATAGAAATTAAAGAATCTAGAAAACACTTCACACTAAACTGATTGGTTAGTTCCAGATCATGAAATGTCAACCCAAAATCCACATATACATTCGTTAAATCTTCCTGAAACCACAACAGTAAGGTTTCAACAAACTTTACACTAGGAAGTTAGCTTAAGAGGTTTACCAACCATTGAAAAATTTCCCCGATGTGCCTGAGGTCAGGTGAACCAAGCATTGAAAAATTCTCCCATCCCCCATGTGACCTCTTGGACCCTCATATGAACTCCAAACTCAACATTTCAGCCACTAGGTGTATTTTTGGAGCATCCATTCCCTACCATCAAATTAGGTGCCATGTGTTAGCTCCAGGACCACCGTGGAAACTAATGTCCCTTATTTACCTAAAGTGGGGGACATCAGATATGAAAAAATGTGCCAATCCCCTATGGAGAGTCATTTGGACACCCACGTGACCGACTTTCAGCCCCCAGGTGCATTTTTGGAGCATCTATCCCCTACCGTCAGATAGGGTGCCACGTGTCACCTCCAGGACCACAATGGAAACTAATGTCCCTTATGTACCTAAGGTGGGGGACATAAAACATGGAAAAATGCACCCAACCCCTATGGGGAGTCATTTGGACACCCTCATGACTGACTTTCAACCCTCAGGTGCATTTTTCAAGCAAATCCCCTGCCGTCGGATTGAGAACACATGGCATCACCTTGACCATCATGGAAATTGATGTCCCTCACATCCCTGAGGTTAGGGACATCAAGGACACAAAAATGTGCCCATCCCCTCCATGTGCATGTTTCAAAAATTTAAATCTGGCACTTAGTTGTTTCTTCCTCCCCATTTCTCCTTCACAACTTCATACCTTGCCATGGCTCCGTGCATGATTGTCCAGATACCCGGTCCACCATTTTTGCTACAAAATAGCTCCTCCATGGCCACATAAACTCTCCACACCATGAATACACATCAATATGTAGGCCTCAAAGAAAAATTAAGTGAAAATAAATGAAGAATGGGGAGAAAATGAAGGTTTTTTCCCAGATAACCATGAAGTCACCTGATCAAAAAATCTTCATGTCTCACAAGATACAAGTCGGATTGAGATGCCATATTTTGAAAAATTCCTCATTTTTCAAGGTGATCAAGATGCAACAAACAAGAGGTAAAATAGTGCATAGAATAATTTGTTCCAACAAAATCCTCTCTTTGTGCACCGGCTCACATTCGTCAGATTTCTCGTCATTCCGGCAATGGAAACAAGCTAAAAAATTACACACGAGCTCCAAATAAAAAACCTATCACGATGGAGTTGTTTTCATTAAAAATAGATACAAAAACCATACCTACAAATTTTGAGCTCCATTAATGGCCATCATGGCAGCTTCGTGCCCGAAGCCACTGCCAGGTCAAAATTTCAAAATTTATTTCTAGGCATTCTAGTGGGAAAAACTATGTAAAATTCGTAGGGTGTGATCGTAATGAAAAGAAGAGTCCAAAAAATTATGTTCTGTCCCAAAAAAAGTACTGGAAACACACTTTCTAAAAATAGTAAGTTTTCCTATATAGACTTGCTATGTTTGGAAATTCATCATCAAAAGCGGTTGAGACAAAGGCAGCAGGTATTGAAGATTTTGAGAGAGCCCAAACGAATGTTCAGAGAAGAAAATAGTGGAAATGAATACTTACTAAAAATAGTAAGTTCCCATCTAGGCATTTACTAAAAATAGTAAGTCACACTCAAAGAGTAATTTTGGCACAATGGGACATTCAGAACTTTGTCGCATCAAAGATTTTCATCAACAAGGATTAATGAACTTCATTGGGAAACATCTTCTCCTCTTCTCTCTCTTCCCTCTCCCCTAATGTTCTCTCCCTTCAAATGTTATAATTCTTCGTTGGGGTTTGCACTTTTTGATATGCCTTTAAGTCACATAAAAGTGACTTTAGAAATATAATGTAACTTTAAGTCACCTTGCTATTATAAAAGGGACTTAAATATTTAAAGTGGAATATGAATAGCCTAAAGTCGTATTAAGGTATTTGAAAGGTCATGAGGAAGATGATAAGTCACCTCTCATTCTATAAATTGTAACGTCATTCCCATTGCAAAGGGTTGGTGATTGATCTTGTAGACTCAAGAGTGTATTACACCTAGAGAAAGTAAAGGAGATAGCCATTTTCTTCTACTTTCCTCCACTCTCAAATTTCTTCCATTCCCACACTATGTACAACTTTTGTTTAAACAATCAATGTAAGAAGGAGTTTCTACCTTTCTTTGACTAAGGGGTTTCTTGATACTTTGTGATTGATAACTTCTATTTGGTCTTGTTGTTATTTGCAGAGTTGTTTCTTCTCATGAATGCATGTGACAAAGTTTCTAACTAGTGTGTGCAGGAATCTAATTTTATACCAACAACATTAGTTCTCCTACCTCAATTCTCACTCCTTTCCCCACTTTCAAAAAAAGTCTTCTCTAGCAAGATATTTCTAGCTTTTCCGCAGGGTCAGTGGAGTGCCCTTATTGGATCCCTATTCGAAAGGCCACCACAAAAATCCACATTTTATCATGCATGCATATACGAAAGCTACACCAGTTAAATAGAGGGACTTATATTCCCAGAGCATTGCCAAGATAACCACCAATTTTTCCACCTAACAAATTTTCTCGCCAACAGTTTTTGGTGCCCACCATGGGGTAGATTTAGCAGCATTTGCACCCAAAATATGACCCCAAGGTCCTAAAAAAAATTTAAAAAAACAAATATTGAAAAAAAGAATTCATAAAAGTCTATTGCCGAAAGAGACACTGTTGATTTCTGCACATGACTTTTCACAGTCCATATTATCTTTTCATAATCCCATTGCAAAAAATTTCAGTGTCAGAATTTGAAAAAGGATTTCCCAAAGCAAGAGCTGAAATAGAAGAAGAAGAAACAATGGAGGACGAAGAAGAAAGACCTCAACCCATTGTTCCATGGGGAAGGAATACAGGCCCGCTTTCTCTTGAACCCCCTCTTCACGATATACCAATGGGTTCCTGTAAGAACTTTCCAAAGTTCAAAGGTGACAACACACAACATCTTGAAGAATACATCACTACTTTCATGACATCATGTGGAATTCTTGGTGTCCAACATGAAGACATTGTTGTGATATTGTTCATGGAGTCTCTCCAAGAAAAAGCAGCATAATGGTTTTACCTCTTGTCTGCCCAGTCCATCACAGGTTGGAATGACATTAGGTATTCCTTCGAAAAGATATTTAAATCAACTAAAGAATTTCAAGAGGTCCTGGTGCAGTTGGCTCAAATAAAGAAAGGATAAAATGAAACCATGAGAGACTTCATGGCTCATTTTGAATGGTTATTTCATAGGATACCTGAAGAGGATTCACCATCTCAAAACAATGTCAAGAGATTCTTCATCAATGCTCAATCATCAGAAGTGGGATTTTTTCTACAAAGATCCCAACTAAGGAACATTATAGTAGCACAAAGGATGGCTATAGAACTTGATGACGATCTCATCCTCTCTAGAAAGATCAAGAATCCATCAAAGGGCAAGGCCCTACATTTTAGAGATGAGAGAACCAATCCATCACTGCAAAAGTTAGAAAATGAGATATCATCTTTGAAGAGGGAATTATTTGAAAAAATATCTTCCCAAAGAAGCAACATAAATCAGATTTTAGGAACACCCCAAAGGCTCGCCTTGGAGGCCCCACCCGTGAACGTAAATTGCAGATTTTAAGAAAGTGAAGAAGAGATTGAACAAGAAAGTTAAGGTGGTGATTTCCTAGAAAATTATGAGTTTGAGAATGATACACAAATCATATTTTGTGAGTATTCTATATGTTATGAAGAAGACAAAGAAGATGCACCCAATTTCTCATGTGCAGTATTCACTCCTTCTCATTTAGAGAAAGGAGCATCTCCTTCCACTATTGTAAAGAAAAAGATTGACTGAAGATCCTCATGTGGTGACTCCACAAAACAAAATAATAAGTCGAGAATCCCCACTTCCATCTTCCATGAAGTCTACAATTTTGGAGCTTGATCTCGTAGCAAGTAAGAAGGCTCTCACAATCCCAAGTAAGTCTTCTAATGTCTCTTCCAAGTCTAAATATACACCCATAAAATCCAGTACTTTGAAAGATCCTAGTGTACCTTTCAAAATACCCTCCATTCCTCAAACATCAAATCCTACTCCCAAGCCTATCCAGACCCCACAATTAGTCCTTTCACCCCTTTTTCTGCATCTGATCCCTTTGACTTCATAGAATATGCAAACAAAGCCAAAGTGCAGATTACTGAAACTGAATATTTGTGAACTCATCTTGAACAATTCGAGAGGTTCGTATGATATATCAGGAGTGGTAGTCTAACACCCAATGTTATAACTTCTAGTTCCAAAGGCATGCTACCAAAATCACCTACACCTCCCTCACAGAACATACTTTCTCTAAGTGCATTAAAGAATGTTAAAGTTGAACCTTTCTACGTCTCCCTTCTTATTGAAGAATATGTATTAAACAATTTCATAATAGATTTTGGTGCCTCAGACAATGTGATGCCCTTAAAGGTTTCCAAGGCTCTCAAACTTACCATGACTCCACCTAGTGATTCTTGTTACTCTTTGGAGTCAAAAGAGGTATCAATTGTAGGGAAGTTCAAATATGCATAGGTGGCTCTTGCCAAATTTCTAGAAAAGAAATTTTCAGTGATGATTTTGGTAGTAGATGTCCCAGCCTCATTCAGAATGTTGCTAAGTAAAATTTTTTGCTGAGACTTGGGAGGTAAAATTCAGATGAATTGGTCTTCTGTAACCATACCAATGAAGGGAGACATGGAGAAATTACTTCCTGATAAGAAGATGAGGTACACTGTGAAAAAGTTCAGAAGCCCAGAAGCTAACATTTTATACTCAAGTAGTAGGCAGATGAATCACTTTGTGGAAACCGATGAAGAAGAGGATATCCCCATCTTGATAGGTCAAGACATGCATTCTCAGAGATATTTGTACTTTGAAGAACCATTGAGGAGATTCGAGTTACAAGAGGGTAGCCCCAACTTTCTGGATGATGCAAACCATGAAGAAGAGGAAATGGTTATTGATCGTATTCAAATAGAAAAATCATCTTATACGCTTATCCATGACGACGAGTTATTCTCATTCCCATTTGGGGATGAAGATGACCTCGGCCAAGACATCTATAAAACGACAAAATCAATTTCTAATGAGCCCGTCAAAGGTTTGAAAGAAATTTCTATATAAGAAATGTTTAAAGTCGTAGAAGAAGCTAAAGATCCTGAGCTCAGTCTCGAGCTCCTGATGCAAGCCACAAATTTGCAAGACAAGCATGAAGCTGATTTGGAAGCCTTAAACAATGTGAATTTTAACCATATTAAGATAAGGAAAGATGAAAAATATGATGCCAATTTTGAGCTAATGATCTATGGATGCAATAAAAAAATAGAGACATTTTATTTCCCATTTGAAGATGAACACTCTTTCCATGTCAAAGAAAGTGAATCAAGGAGATTTGAGACCTCCGAAGATGAAGATATTTTTGATGAAGTATGAGTAGAGTGAAGAGAGTCCCAAGATGATGAGGTAATCCCTCCATCTAGTTTCCTTGAGCTGCAAAACAAATATTCGTCAAAGGTGTACAAAGAGGAGCTACAGGAAATGATGAAGCATAACTTCATGCAAGAAATCTTAGATGTAGTAGAAGCTGTGAAAGACCCTGAGTTGATTCTTCATCTCTTCACTTGTGCCATGGAAATACAAGAAAAGTATGAGTTTTCCTCCAATCCTCCCATTAGTACTCAAATGCCTCACTGTGGAATCGAGATAAAGAATGAATCAAATGTTTCACATACAGAAGATTTCAATGAGCATAGAGCTGGGAAAGAAAGTAACTCAGAATATCCAAGGAATTGGAATGAAAATAAAATTTGGAGTAGTGATGAGATGCTCGATGGAGAATCAACTATATGGATAAACATGGAAGGAAATTGGCATGATGAAACCAATTTCAAAAAGCATGAAGGCAGTGGAATTTCCAAGAAAGGACCTAAGGATCAAGAAGCTCACATGGAATCACTCCTACAAAGTAAAATCACAATCATGGAAGAATCTAGACTCTATAAGTAACTAAGGAAGGGAGGCTACTTTCTAGAACCCATCAATGACTTCGCATAACATCATCATTCGGTGTTGCCTCTTCTGCGGTAGGTTTTGAAGAAATGGAAAGTACTTCAGTGAAATTGGGTTGTCCCCCGCCTTATACCATAGGTGATTAATATGTGTGTTTCCCTTTCTGTTGTGTGTGTTTACCTCCCTGTTGTGTGTCATGTGTTTCCTTTTTGGTTTTTGTTTGTGTGCGTGTGTGTGTTTCCTTCTTCTAACCTTCCTTTCTATAAGTTGTACATGACTCCATAAGGCTCAATGGATAAGGCACTGGTCAACAAATTATATGGTCTAAAATTGATATTCTAGATTCCCATGTCATGTCTTCATTTCACTTAGTCCATGTCATGTCCCCAAGCTAGATCCATTTGTTGTCATGAAAATGTACAACAAGGAAATTGGAAGTTTCCAAGCATGATAACTATACCCCTATACCAAAAATTTCATGGTTTATCATTCCTAGGCACCCCAGGTCAAATCCATTAGTATGATCACCCCATATTTGTTTTCAAATTGGTCCCATATGTGATTTAGGAAAGTCTACTCATTCCACCTAGGTGATGTTAGGGAGTTCAAAAAAGACACTATCTTCCAGCAATATAGGAAAGGGCTATCGCTAGCCTTCCCAGGACTGGGTCAAACCCCCTCGAGTAGAACGGAAGGGAAAAATTCAACATGGAGGTGAATGGAATACCTTATAACATCATGGAAATGATTTTGGAAGGCTTGGGAAATTTCAGAAAGACTTGGAGCAGTCTGAGTAAAAATAGGGTTCACAAGCCTAGGCAGTTCACAAGCTTAAAACAAATGCCAGGCTTCAGAAGAAGATTCCAAGAGTTCCAAATGGAGTTAGAAGTAAAACAGAACATCTTCATAAATAGGATTCCAATACCTACATTATGGTGAAATAATATTTTTCACAACACCTTGGTGCATAGGATTTTAAGGCAGGTTTTCTCAGGCATAAGTGGAGTCTCAAATCAAAACTCAGCATTTTAAGGGACCCAATGGTTGAATCAATCCATGATAATCCCACTATTGGATTCAAAATTCCATTTCAAGTCAGGATCAAATAAAATTTCACCAAGAAATTCCATCGGGAGCTCAAGTTATCTTCTTTCTAAGTTGCCCTCTTAAGGCAGTTCAAGAGTTAGTCATTTTTCGGGAGGACACGTGTCAGCACCAGGATCCTAGCAGGATTTCATGTCCCCGATGTCCCTGATGTCAGGTACACCAACCTTGAAAAATTAACCCAGCCCCCATGTGACCTCTTGGACCCTCATATGACCTCTAGACTCGATAGTTCAACCCCTATGTGCATTATTGGAGCATCCATTCCCTGTCGTCAGATCAGGCGCTACGTGTCAGCTCCAGGACCACCGTGGAAATCGATATCCCTTATTTACCTAAGGTGGGGGACATAAGATATGAAAAAATGTGCCAATCCTCTATGGGGATTCATTTGGACACCCACATGACTGACTTTCAGCCCTCAGGTGCATTTTTAGAGCATTCATCCTCTGTCGTCAGATCGAGTGCCACGTGTCACCTCCAGGACCACCGTGGAAATTGATGTCCCATATGTACCTAAGGTGGGGGACATCAGACATGGAAAAATTCACCCATCCCCTAGGGGGAGTCATTTAGACACCCACATGACCAACTTTCAGCCCCCACGGGCATTTTTCAAACAAATTCCCTGTCGTTAGATTGAGGACACATAGCATCACCTTGACCACCATGGAAATTGATGTCCCTCACATCCCTAAGTTTAGGGACATCAGGGACATAAAAAATCACCTAGCCCCTCCATTTTCATGTTTTTAAAATTTAAATCCGGCACTTAGTCGTTTCTTCCTCCCCATTTCTCCTTCACAACTTCATACCTTGCCATGGCTCTGTGCATGATTGTCCAAACACCTGGTCTACCATTGTTTCTCTAAACCAGCTCCACCATGGCCACATAAACTCTCCACACCATGAATAAATAGCAATATGCATTCCTTAAAGAAAAATGGAGTGAAAAGAAATGAAGAACGAGGAGAAAATGAAGGTTTTTTGTCAGATAACCATGAAGTCACCCAATCGAAAAGTCTTCATATCTCACAAGATACAAGTCGGATCAAGATTCCATATTTTGAAAAATTCATCACTTTTCAAGGTGATCAAGATGCAACAAACAAGAGGTCAAATGGTTCACATAATAATTTTCTCCAATAAAATCCTCTCTTTGTGCATCGGCTCACATTCATCAGATTTCCCATCATTCTGGCCATGGAAACGAGCTAAAAAATTACACACGAGCTCCAAATAGAAAACATATTACAATGGAGTTGTTTTCATTGCAAATGGAGACAAAAACAAGACCTACAAATTTTGAGCTCTATTAATGGCCGCCATGGAAGCTTCGTGTCTGAAGCCACTGTCGGGTCAAATTTTCAAAATTTATTTCCAGGCATTCTAGTGGGCAAAACTATGTGAAATTTAGAGGGTGTGATTGTAACAAGAAGAAGAGTCCAAAAAATTAGTTCCATCACAAACAGATAACTAGAAATACACTTTATTAAAATAGCAAGTTTTCCTATATAGACTTGCTATGTTTGGAAAGTCATCATCAAAAGCAACTGAGACAAAGGCAGCAGGAATTGAAGATTTTGAGAGAGCCCAAATGAATGTTTAGAGCAGAAAATAGTGGAAATGAACACTTACTAAAAATATTAAGTTCCCATCTAGGCATTTACTAAAAATAGTAAGTCGCACTCAAAGAGTAATTTTGGCACAATGGGACAAAGGTATAGTTGAAAGGGTCATAGACTTGGGCTTCTCTTTAAAATGTTATTTTAAAAGCCTTTATAAGGCATTCATACCAATGTAGATTGGTTTGTAAAATGATTATTATTAATTATGTCTTATCGACAGAGAAATATACATGTGTGTGTGTACAAGACTACATACACAGTGTAGTCATTTTTACACCCACCAAAGAACAAGGGAATCCCATGCACGTCGGCCTATCACCCAGTAGGCGTTGGGTGCTCACCCAAGGCACACACGGGCACTGAGTCTCTCCTTTATGTGAGTTGAGTGGGAATGATACATGCAAGGATCATAGAGCTCAGAATGGCTTCTAAATCCATGCATCCATGTTAAACAGTAAGGTACTTTTAACAGATTTAAAGAGCTGACTAAAACAGAAAGATAAATGCATACATATTCATATTTATCTCATAGGTAAGCATAAGACATAACCAAAAAGACATGTGAATACACCACAACCATCACTGATCATATTCATATAAACTAGTAACCCCATTATATTCATCAAGATTTAATACAAAATGCCACAGAATGGTAGACCGTAGTCATGCATCATATCTGGGTTCGTACAGCCAATGCTTTATAAAAGAAATTTCAGACATCATCCCTTGATACATCTTGTAGACACCCATAATTACACCCAAGCAATTTAAACACTTAAATCACACTAATATTCCTCTAATTAGCTTCTATAAGCTTACATCCACCTATTAGTTAATCACCTATTGATTAATTAAAACACCCCCCAACTCCCATGACTTGCTAAGTATAAATTAAACCCTTCTAAAGTAAGGTTACCTTTAATAAAGCAACCTTATCCATTCCTAATCATGTTTTACCTTTATCCCACATGCAAAGGGATGAAGTGTTTCCTTTATCCATTGGGCTATATAAGGAGCCCTCCTTCTACCTTTATACCTACACCTAAACTTCTTAAGAGAGCAAATGCAAAGCATATAGCAAAGAGACTAAGAGCTTGCATTTTGTCTTCTTGAGAGGTCCCCATTGTTAAGAGCTAAGTTTCATATTCTTGCATTCTTTAAGGATCAAACAAAAAATTTTTGATTGCCATTGGAGCTAAATAGGTCCATGCATTTTGTTGGTAATCTAGGAGAGTAGAGATTTTGAATAACATGCTAGTTTAGATCTTATGTTTTCAAAGTTATAATGTTTAGTTTAGATCTTGTTTAGCTCTTTATCTTGATGGTGCTTATGCTTTGTTTTAGCTAGATTGTAGAACTATTTTAGGTGGTAGTTCTTGCTCCATTTGATTTAGCATTAAGCAAAGTACACATGCACACATTTGGCATGCCCGGTGGGACACTTAGTCCCATGGAATTTTAGTTTAAGTTTCATTGTTTTGGCTAATTTTTGATATGCACATGTAGTAATTAATGTCCATTTTCTTAGAATTTTTGCTAATTTGATATGTGTAACTTCATGTTCATAGCCATCATTTTAATGGGTTATTTCCATTCTTAAGCTAACTTGTCAAAATTTGAGATATTGTGATTTTTCTTATGTTTTTTACCGTATTTTGGTTGCAGGTCTGGCGCAAGCACATTTTTAGGAGTGCAGGCATAGTTTTTGTGGCGCACACACCTCTCTGGTGGCACAGTGCACTGTCAAAACCTATTTCTCTGTTCTACCGACCCTGGCACATGCGTGCTAACCCCAGACGCACACACCCTAACCAGCACGTAGATGCACTAACCTGGGTGCAAACATCATTTCATACTGTACCTTCACTACATTTTGAAACCTATCAGATCAGCGTACACACCCTAACCAGAGCGCACATGTTGTTTTAGTGGCGCGGACACATTTTTGGTGATGCGGACATTCTATCAGAATCTGAGACTATTTTATAAAGCGGTGGTGCACGTGTTTTCTCGAGTAGTGCACACGCTTTTCCGGTGGTGCACACATTTTCCCAGTAGCGCGATTCTTCTGATTTTTGTTTTTCTCGAAGGTGGCGTGTACATACATTGTTTTTTGGTGCACACACCTCTCTGGTGGTGTAGGTGCATGGTAAGAAAAAAATACACAGAGTGGCGCATGCATTGATTTCGTGGCGCACACGCCTCTTGGGTGGCGCAGGTGCACTATAATTCAAAAAAACATAGAGTGGCGCATACGCCCTAACCCGCACAGGCACTAAAAATGGGCGCAGGTGTCATTTCATTTTGAAATTAATGTGTTGATGTTTTAACATTCTTACAGGTTTTATCTAATCATATACTTGTCTTTGCAAGCTGTTTTTAAATGGTTGTACTTGATTAGATAATATTTTGCATTATTTACTTATAGGAATAAGATCATGTATGCTCTTCCCTCGCATCCCTTGGGGCGATCTTGGGAATCAAAAAGGATTCTTAAGTCCTTTTGATGCTTTGAGGTTGTTAGGAATATTTGAGTTGGAATTGGTTAACTTGGCATAGTTGAATTAAAGTGTTTTTCCATTTGGTATCTTTTTTAATTTTGAAGACATCACATATGCTCTTCTATTACATCCTTGGGTGATCTAGAGAATTAGAAATGATGCCTTCTCTTTTGATGGAAAACTACTAAAAATCATCATACATGACCAAAATGCCATCACTTGTCAAAGAATTGAGGAATCAAAACAAAAGTCAAAAAACTACTAATATAGTTGTTATATAGGTTACCAAATGGTGTTCGAGCAAACCACACCTAATTAAAAAAGATAAAATGAACAACATATTCAAAACACTGTATTGCAGGTTTCAGAAAAGGGTACGTCCCTCTCCACTCAACTGGAACATAACCCCTTTGGCATAACACCTTAAGCTACAACAATGGGGGTGGTTCCAAGAACCCCAAAGTAGTCCACACAAGAGGGAACCTTGTGGATGAAACGAGAGGTTCTCTGCACTACCTATCTAACTAGTGATTCCTTTGTGAGATAGAGTTACAAGTTGTCCCTACATGACCCTTTTAAGTACACGATGGATGCATTTACTACCCACTGTGCTTGAAGGGGGCAAAGTTGAGATACTCCCAAGATAGTCAGGACTATTTGGGTAAATCATCCCACTTGTGGATAATCTTTGTAACACCTAGGACGAGAGAACCACCTAGGAAGATATACTTTGGCTAGGAGCCCACTTTGACCATTCTAAAACAGTGTTGAGTTGTGAACCATATTTTTATTGTGAAACATGTGACGCATTACTTTCACTTAGTTTTTACTTTCCTTAGCGCGAGGTGAAACTCTACCAAAGTGAAGCCAACATTTTTCATCCATTTTTGATTTACTTCCTTCACATTCCTTTGACACTTTGTTGATCAGAAGGTGAGTGACTACCTTTGTGTTACCAATCGATTGTTTCTACCACTTTTTTGTCTATTTACGCCCATCCATGTTTGCAGCTGGGTAAGTTAAACGTCTAAAGTGCACGGAGATGTATTCATATCATTGGTGGCCATTGTGATCTTGATACCCATGTCAAGATCATCATTATAGTTAGGTGTGGTTCATCATCTTGAACTTCCTTAGAAGGGTTAGCTTGTTTGTATTGTATCACTACAATTTTGATATTTATGTCTTGTTTCTTGTAAACTTGACATAAATATCTATATTGTAAGGTTATGCTGCACACTTTTTTAACTATTCCTAGCTATACTTTGAGCTTCTTTAGTTTTGATTCTATTATTACCTTGATTTTGAAAAGTGTTAGGTGTTACCATTTGTGCGTGTTATATCAATAGCACCTTGATATCAATACCTTACTTTCTCGCAAAGTTTGGTTAACATATCTTGGTGATATTGTTGTGTCATTCGTGAATTATAATTGGCACAAGCCTTTTTTGAGATATAGGTCTTCATCAAGTTTGAGCTCACTCCTAGTATATCTTGTTAGGAGGTCGCATTGACTTCTTGTATTTACTTACGTTTTGTTCATTTTCATGAACCTAACATAAGTAAGAACATCTTGTCAATTATCTTGCGATGTGAAACTACTTTTTTTGGAAATGTAGTCTCGGAGGTACTTCATTTGATTCCAAAGTTTAGTCCAAATACCAATCGCTTGTGTCACCTCTCTTAATGAATCTTTGTCAGTTATACTAAAACAATTGGATGTGGCCCACATGATGAATATCCTACTCATAACCATTTGACAGAAAACTTGCATTTCACTTCAGGTGTGGTACAAGGAGCATGAAATATTTGAAATGCATCCTGTCAAACATAAGACAGAAAAATGTCTGTGACTAAAACATTATATTCAGGACCTCAAGAAATGGGGACATAGAGGTGGACAACCCAATCGCAAAAACAAGACACCTAACAGACAATGGGGATATATAAACCCCCATTCCCCAATCATGATATTTTTCAGAGAAGTCAAAGAGATCGGGAGAGTCACAAGGTTATAAAGTGGAAATGAATTACTTGTACACCAAACAAGCAACATTTGATTATGATTCACTTATTGACGATGTATTACTCTCCTACTGACCAATAAGGAATCAAGGGAAAGGATTGTGTCATGAACTAACAAGGCATGCCCGCCTCTAAAAATGGAACCTTCTCCATCAACCCCACAAACTGAGTAAATACAACCTCCTTAGATCAACTTGAGAAGATATTCTACTAATGGACATTTTGATCTAACATCTTCTTAAGATATCCAATGTGGGGCATAAAGACATTCTATCAAACTCTTCACGTAGGGTCAGGAGTAGCCATTAGAGGTCGATCCTACACACCTTTAAGCCACAGTGGAAACATTTTACCAAAGAAACATATTTCCTTCAATCATAGGGAGATCCCTACTGAGAATCCAACACATAATCTTCCTTTATATATTACAGAAGGTAGCATTACCCACAAGAAGATCAAACTGGGTGCTTGTGGATAACGGATCTGGGTTGAACTCCATGAGAACACTCAAGTTGGTTAAATAGCTAGGACATACTGAGGTAGATCTTGAGTCCAATATATCACTATCACCACATCTCCAACTAGAAACAATCACTCAGGCACAATCAGGTTGCCCATGGAGGTGGGTCCCACTCCATCAGACAAAGTTTCGTGTCCTAGACTTGGAACTTCAATATAATATGCTTATAGCCCCGACCATGGATTCATGCCATGCAACCCGTGCCAAGAAATTTCATATGCATTAAATTCGACAAATCATGAGGGACACACCATTACCATACGGGAGATTCAAACCCTTCTACTCATGTAGAGCTCTCAATAGACAATTTCTCACGAAATTTTCCACATACGCATGTCCCTCAAGCCCTAGATATAGTTGTCCCTCTCCAATGAGGCCATGGAATTTTCACCTGGCCAGAATTCAGAAAGTTCTTGTCACATGGGGCATCTACATCAACATCTCCTTTAGATTTATGGGAGAAAAAATGCCTTGAATATGGTTTTGCCAATCCAATGTACAACAAGCTCTTGTTTCCCTTCTCATTTCACCCAAGACTAGAGGCCGGTAATTTTCACTTCCCTAGACCTAGAAATGAACACAATCTTTCTTACCTCCAGAGGCTTGTTAGTTCAAAATTACTTGAGGATCCACCTACAAATTGGGTCCCAGAGGATACTCGGCCATCCTGTTATCAAACCCCAAATATGAGAAAATCAAAATTGTAATCCATGGGCTACAAGGGCCTAGGTCTGGAACAAAAATAAAAATGTGGTGGGAGACTGGGATCATTCTTCCACATTTCAAACAGTCCAAAGGTGAACCTGGGATTTTCCCTTATAAGCACAACCCCAATGATCAAGACGCTACTTGTTCTTAATGTGAGGATAGCTTTGACTATCAGTCATAGTGATACGGATTCCCATTGTAGCCAATATGAGACATCTAGCCTCCACAAACCATTCATGAACAATATTGTCCTAACCATAACCTCCATGGAAAACCCTTGACCTTTGTAAATGTCCCTTGTTGAATGGGACAAAAAACGTCACATGTCGCTAGATTTATTCAAGAATGACGACCTCTATTAGAGTTCATGGGCATAGAGGGGATACAATTCCCAACGTAGACACCTAACAAGAATGGTTTCTTTATTGACTTGGATACCATGTCCCTACTCATGATAAGGAGAATTCAAAGAGATCGTGGAGAAAAACTCAAGAAAAGCAGGGCAAAAGTTCCAACTTAAAGCCTCAAAAAACAAAAGTCATTAGTCACATTAGTGATTTTCTCTTTGAGGCATGGCCAAAACATCTAAAAAAATCAAAGGACAAACAAAGTGACCACGCCAAGGATGAAAATATTGTGGATACATCCTTGGATGAAGATCTCAACCTACCTCTTGATCCTACGCGTATGGAGGACTTATCAAAATTACTAGTCAAAGAAACCATTGATGTGAATATTGGTACACAAGAAGATCCCAAGATAGTAAAATTGGGAGCATCACTCTCAACTAGAGAACAGAAGACATTCACTATGTTGTTGTGAGAGTTTATAGACGTATTCGCATGGTCTTAAAAAGACATACCCAGCTTAGATCCAACTTTGGTCATACACAACCTAGTTGTGCACGCAGACGCTAAGCCTATTAAACAGAAACTCTGAAAGATGCACCCAAGAGTGGCCTTACTAGTTAAAGAAGAGTTGGAAAGATTGCTTGCGGCAGGATTCATCCAGCCTATTGATTATTCTAAATGGATATCAAACATTGTTCCTGTCTAGAAAAAGCTTGTCAGTATCTGAATCTACATGGATTTTAGAGACATTAATAAGGCTTTCCCTAAAGATGATTTTTCGCTGCCAAATATTGACATGATTGTCGACTCAATAGTAGGGTACGAGATGCTATCTCTCATGGATGGATTTTTAGGATACAACCAAATCAAGATAGTTGAAGAAGACTCGCACAAAATGGCTTTCACAACTCCTTGGGGCACCTTCTATTATCAGGTGATGCCATTTGGCCTCAAAAATGTAGGAGCTACTTATCAGCGGGCCATGACAGTAATTTTTCATGATATGATTCATGATATCATGGAGGACTAGGTGGATGACATCCTAGGAAAGTCTAAAACAAGAGAGGATCAACCTGTCATTTTGTGGCATATCTTTGAACGCCTACGAGAATACAAAGTCAGGCTAAATCCAAAGAAGTGTGTCTTCGGTGTACTATCAGGGAAACTGTTGGGCTTCATTATATCAATATGAGGTATTGAGGTAGACCCTGCTAAAGTGTCTACTATTACTGAAATGCCTCCACCTAAGAATATCAAGCAACTGCGCAACTTACAGGGAAAATTCAAGCCATTCACCATTTCATCTCCCAGCTTGTAGATAAGTGTCACTCATTCACCCACTTGCTTAAAAAAGATGTCACTTTCATCTGGGGACCTGAGCAATAGCAAGCCTTTGCTTTTCTTAAACAATACTTGGCTAATCCGCCTGTCCTCATGCCGCCAACTCCTGGAGAACCACTCTTGCTCTATATTTCTACTACACAATTTTCTATTGGTGCGCTGCTCACCCAATATGACCTTGGTCATAAGGAAAAAGTGGTGTATTATCTCAGTCGCACCCTCATCGCCTATGAGCTCAACTATCCTCAAATTGAAAAAGCTTTCTTGGCTATTGTTTTTACTTTTCAAAAACTTTGCCATTACCTATTGAATACTAAAATCAAGATAATATCCAAGGTTGACCCACTCAATTACTTACTGTCTAAACCCACCCTCACAGGTAGAATGGCTAATTGGATAATTCTACTCAGTGAGTTTGACATGGAATTTCTACATCAGAAATCGGTAAAAGGACAAGTACTTGCTAACCAGCTAGCAGAAGTACCTTTGTAAGGCACTGAACCTTTGAATCTGGATCTGCCAGATGCCTCCTTGCTCTACATTGAAGAATATGTCATATGGCAGATACATTTTGATGGGTCCTTTATTTTAATGGTTCAGGTGCAAGGGTAGTCCTTATTACTCCTTCTGACGATCCTATACCGCATAGATTTTCATGTGGGATTCCCTTGCACAAACAATATTGTGGAGTATAAGGCCCTTATTGCAGGAATGAAGCAAGCTATCAAGTGGAATAATCATCATGTCAAGGTTGTGGGTGATTCGAAATTAATTATCAAACAGGTTAATGATGAATATAAGTTTAAGGATGACAAGCTCATACCTTATAAAAAGCTAGTAAAAACTCTAAAGGAGTACTTTTTGCATATTACATTTGAACAAATCCCAAGAGCATACAATAGATCAGTAGATGCCATGGCAACGGTGGGTTCTATGCTTCATATTCTGCCAGTGAATAATGACATGCCATTCTTTGTAGAAAACTTACGCCAACCTACGTATGACATGCCAGAATCTTGTCTGGCTTGTGATGTTGTTGGTCCCAATTCCCCATGGTATGATCCTATCTTTACCTATCTTAAGGACAACACGTTCCCTCCTGATATCTCCCATTCTGAAAAGCAAATCTTGATTCGCCAAATAGCCCATTACACCCTTTTAGGAGGTACAATTTATCATTGTGGCTACGATGGGAATCTGTTATGTTGTCTGGATGTGGCAGAGTCAATCCAAGCAATCAAAGGAGTACACGAAGGGGTTTGAGGAGCACATACAAACGAGAATGGTCTTAGCTAAGAAATTGTTAAGAGTAGGTTACTATTGGCCTACCATGGAAACTGATTGTTTCAATTATGTCAGGAAATGTGTACTTTACCAAAAAGTATGGAAACTTCATTCATGCTCCATCGCAACCATTACAACCTATCACTACCCCATGGCCATTCTCTAAGTGGGGACTTGACTTGATAGGAAAACTTACTCCTACCTCATCTGATGGTCATACACACATCATCATGGCTACAGAATACTTCAAAAAATGGGTGGAGGTTGTCCCTTTAACCTATGTAACAGGAGGCCATATTTCTAAATTTATCATGAATCATATCATTTATCGATATGACATTCCCGCAGCCATCGTTACAGATAATGGGAAGTCATTTAAGAACAAAATTGTAAAAGGTTTTTGTCAACAGTTCCAAATCATGTTAAAATGGTCCATGCCATATTACCCTCAAGGTAATGGACAGGTTGAAGCCACAAACAAGACTTTGGTGAGGATAATGGAGAAGATGGTCAACAAAACAAGTCGTAATTGGCACTTACAAATCCATCCAGCCCTCTGGGCTTACAGAACCTCCATTCACACTCCTACGTGTGTGACACCATATTCTCTAGTGTTTGGAACAGAATCTATCATCCCCTTAGAGATAGAACTTTCGTCCCTAAGAATTTCTCTTCAGGACTATCTGGATAAGGATGAGGATTATCGGGTAACAAGACTAGCTGAATTGGAGCTCCTAGATGAGAGGCACATTCACGCTCTAAATCACCTAAAAGTGTATCAAAATAGAGTCTCTAGAAACTACAATAATAGAATCATCCCTCACCAGTTTGAGGTTTTGTTATTTAGTCATGAAGGAGAACCAGTTCAACACCAAAGCAAAACGAGAAAAGAAAGGGAAGTTCAAACCACATTGGTTATGACCCTATGTTATAGTTTCCAAGTATGGCATAGGGGCATACAAACTTGCTCACCCCAATGGTGATGAGCTCCATGAGCCCATGAATGCCACGCATCTTAAGTAGTTCTATGCTTAAACATGGTGCAGGAAGGTCAAAAAGCCAAAAAAATAAAAAATTAAAAGGGTAAAATGATCAAAAATTAAAAAAATTAAAAAGAGAAAAAGAAAAAAGAGAAAACAAGTCATCCACAAGTGAAAACCACGCAATTATGGCACTTTGGATAGGTCCTTGGGTGAAAACTAGTTTCTGGTGCCTTGGGAGGATTCGTTGTTCACAAGCACCTTACATTTGGATGGTAGTTTTGCTTGGCCTAGCCCTGGTTCTTCCTTCAAGATTCCCTGTGAGCCCCATCTTTCAAGCCTTGATCTAGCTTTGTCTTCTTTTATTCATCTATGAGGGGTATGGTCTTTCGCTATTTCCCATCTTATGCTGGGGGCAATTCAACGACTTCACCTTCTTGTTCATAAGAGCATGGCTTCTACCCTTGTATATTCCCCATCTAACGTTGGGGGCATCCACACTTTCTTGGTTAGCTGTGCATAACTTTGGAAAATCATTAGAAAACAATGCAAAAATAATAGAAAATTGTTTCACAAAAACCTAAACAATAGAAAATTGTTTCACACAAACCTAAACAATAGAAAATTGTTTCAAAACACCAAAAATAATAGAAAATTGTTGCATGAAAACAAATCTTACAAAAACATGTACTTGCATTTACTTGCATTGTCTTGTTTCTTGCTTTGCTTGTTGCTTGTATAGTTGTTTGTTACTTTTGGGTTGTTTGTTGCTTGGGCATACTTTGTTAGGATTCATCTCTTCTTGCTTAGATTAGATTTATTCTTGCTTGTGTATATTGAGGTGTGTTTTTGCATGCTAGTGCATCATGGTGTATTATGTTATTTCCTTGTGTTCTTTGTTAGAATTTGATTGTGTTTATTACATGTGCATTGTTTTTTTATCATAACATCACATTACCATCATTATCATCACATCTAGCATCATCTATACATCATATATCAAGAAAAGGCTAAGTATACATCATACATGAATGCTAAGCTAATCATCACATATCATATCATCAAATGGGGGCAAGAGGGATCGCAAATATCAAATATATCCCCCCCACACCCTTATCATCATATCATCCTGTCCACTAAGTATGGTGCATCTCAAAAACAAAGAACATTTGATATATTCTACAAGATCACATCATCTGGTAATAAAAACACATGTGATACATCAACAAGCATCATTAATACAGATACATGTCAAATCAAATTAGAGTACATCATAAACACATCTATCTATCCATGAAAAATAATAAACACAGTATCTATCTCATATTATACATGTGTCATGTCACATAGTAAATGTCCAAATCATACATGTATGGTATAGTCTCTGTCAAAAAATGGATATACATAACGGAAGTGCATCATAAAAGCCTTCATCTAAGGCATACAAAAAATGGTACATATAACAGAATAAAAGCCTTCATTAGAGGCATGTATCAAAACTTCTCTATATCAAAAATCCCTTCAGCTGAGGTGTACAAAGATGATACATCAAAAATGTCCATATATCTATACAAGTATAAACTATCTAGATTGGTACTCAAAATGATACATCATCGATACAATGTGCCATCAAAAAGGGGCATGCATTAGAAAGAATCAAGCCTTCATCATGAGGCATCATCAAAATACGAGTATACAAAGCTATACATAAAAATCAGCCTTCATAAGAGGCATGTATACAAACAAGTGGTACAACAAAAATAATGTGGAGCTTAACCATAGCTCTCGCCCTCACCGGGACTCCCAGGTTTGTCACCAGGTCAACAGAACAATGGTGGCTAAAATGGCCCCGGTCCAACCAGCTGCTATGGCACATGCTACCTAACTGATCTTGTTGACTGGCCTGATCTCTATGACCTGGACCCTGTCGTGCTCATCCCTGACTGTTGAGGGAGTACCACTCGTTGCTTTGGGGGAACTACCCTGAAGTAGGCATTCCGGTAAAATAATTCCTCACCACCGAGCCTCGTGGCATTGTGGATCAAGTCAACATCTCTAGAGGTGAGGGTTTCCTGAAGGGAAACATCACGCTCACCTGTCACTCTACCTAAGTCACCCTCAGCCTATCTCGAGGAGGCAGCCTCTCAATCTCTCTTGGTAGTAATAGTCTGTAACTCGGCTCGTGCCTAATCCCTCTGTGTAAGAAGGCCCTATGATCATGTGTATATGATCTCTCTGTATCCTCACCTGAGTCTGGGACTGGTGTAGGAGGCTCATATCTAGGCCCCCTATGCCACCATCTCTCAAATCTAACTCTACCATGCCGCTCTGTCATCTCCTAGGCCCGCCTAGGAACGAGCGTAATATTTCTCTAAAAGTAATGTGACAATATGGGTCTGGGCCTCATCACACTCCACTATAGCGGTCACACACCAGCCTCGGGCCTCATCCCTCTCTACTCTAGTTGTTTCTCTCTCAGCTAAAGCCTACTGTAGCTATTGCTAAATTATGGCTATCTGTGTCATTGATTGTGTGGCTTTCTGTGCCACTAGGACTGGTCCCTGGGGCACTCTGGATGATTGGCCCTACTCTAGGATCCTTGATCTAGGAGGCTGAATTGGTGCCTATACTAGGCCCCGCGGCCTTGATCCCTATGCCTATGCAGCACCCTGCCCATCATGTAGAATGTCATTAAAAGGATCCTCCATATCTAGCCCCACTACTCTTGCTCTGTGCTCTAAACCATGCCATATCTCTATAGGTGGATGAGAACCTATTGCCCAGGCCTCCTCTAGAATAGTGAGACATTGGGGTAACACAGTGGCATACCAAGCTGCATAATTTTTTGTACTCCCTGGGTCCCGCACCTATCATGTTGGGTCCCATGCCTGTGGGACCACCTGTGTAAAACTCACCCTAGCTCAGGCCACCAGTATGTGAGGCCCCATAGTATGCCTCTCTGCATCTCTGTGTGCATACCAAATATCTGGCTGAGGGACCCCCTGTACTCTGCCAAGATGTAGTTGGAACCTGTCTACTCGATACAGCTCTATAATATAGCTACGACTGCTGATGATGTAGTGCTCTACTAAGCACACACTAAGCTCTGTGGCATCCTCTATCCACTGGAAATGTCTATAAGGCCTCTAGATAATATATATCATGGGCATCTTGTCAAACTCTTGCCTATATCTAAATAAGCTACCGAGGTGGCCACGTATATCACCACTTGTTGCTACCCATGCCATATAAGATGGCTCCTCTGGGTCTCAGACACGTAAAGTGCCCATAGGGCGTCCAATGGCAATATGGTCCCATGACCAAATCCGTAGTAAGGAGGCTGGACCCATGGTCTTCTGACCATGGTAGGTAATCAAATGTAGGTCCCAATATAGGTGAGCCAAAATGCACTGTCCCCAACAGTATATCTCGCCACTGAAAATTCAATGAACCAAAGGTAATAGTCCTCTCAAGAACAATGTCCATGTCTTATCAGTGAGTAAAAACCCACTGATAAGAGACATGATGTAGAGAGGCCCCTGATGCAGTGTGGGGTCAGAAATGCACTTGTGAAGAGATATGGTCATACCATCATGCGGTATGTCATCTACATCGAAAATATCACTACATGCTGCTCTGATCAGCCTCACATCGGAGCTATACTCAATCAAGGTGCCTATGACCGGCACGTGAAGGATCTGCCATACATCCTCAAGGTTCACGGTCATCTCCCCTGTAGGCAATCAGAAACACTGACTCTCGCTATACCATCACTCGGCTAGCGCAGTCAGTAGGACATGGTCCAATGTAATGGAGGACATCCGTGACACGAGGCCTAGCCCCACTACCTCGAGTAGTATATCCATGGCACACTAGTCTCACCGAAGCATACTCCCCTCTAGCTCTGTTATCTAGGAGTGGCGCTCCCGCGTCTGTAAAACTGGTAATCATCTCTGTAAAATATCAAAACACTCGTCAGTTACTAACATTTCTTCTAAAAATCTATCTACCATTTTAGGGTTAACCCAAAAATCCTAAAAATTCTTTTAAGTGTCATCTTTTTGACATTTTTCTATCTTTTCTTCATTATTCTAGGATTCTTACGCACCCTTTTGGATTCCTACACCCCCTTTTGGGAGTGTGCGTCCTATTTTAGATGCCTGCGCACCCTTTTGGGTGTGTGCACGTGCACGCGTTTGTCTTCTGGCGCTTGCGCTCTCATTCGGATGCTTGTGCACCCTTTTTGGCATAAGTGCCACACATTCAGTACTTGTTCTTGTGCGCGTATACCCCTAGGTGTGTGTGCCCCCCTTTTAGTGTTTGCACCACATTTTTCACGTGTGTTCCCCCTTTCGTGTATGTGCACGTGTATGCACGTGTTGTGTATGTGTGTGCACATGGGTGTGCACCTCACACCTGCGCATATGTGTGTGTGTATTATGGCACGTACGCCCCTAAAGGGACACCTGTGCCCCTGACCCAACACTTGTGCCTGCACGCATACGTGTCGACGTGACTTCCTAGGGCTAAAAGTAAAATTTAAAGCATTAATGACAAAAGTTTGGATACTCATGAAGGGGTCATCATCTGCGTGTTGCTGGTACCCTCAGACTGCATCTGCACGCCTCACTTAGTCTCATGTGATCACCATTGTCCTCATCACTATCAAAGCCTCACAGTAAAAAATTCTAAATGGCTCGGTTAAAATGAATTGGTCACGATGTTTTTACCCCCCCAAGTGGGGTATATTAACCCATTTTTCACCACCGAGAAGGCCTGGAGGCATGTTTTGATCGCCATTTTCTTCTTTGGGCACCGTGGAAAAATTAAAAATCCTAAAAAGTAAAAAACCTACAAAAATGGTAACTTGCTTATTACAATTGAAACTTGTGTCTTAGCGCATTGGTATTTTGCTATCTGATACCCTTGTTGGTTCTGTCTCAGACAATCTTTCCCGATTAATATGACTCGTGGATCACCGGATTTCACAACCATTCACAAAGCTAGCTGCTTGCTTTGTCTGTCCACTCTGGGGAACTTTTTATTGCCCCTGGTGTGATTTCGTTGCTATTTCAACACTTTTCTTGGACCTCGTGTCCATTTTCATTTCCCCTTACATATATCCTTGCTCGGAGGCATCATTTTTAACCCTTGTCATCAATCATAAACTTCTGGATCTCTTCAGCACTGATAACAAAACATTTGTACAACTGTCTTGACCATTGTTGGGTTGGGTATGTGTGTTCATACTTGTTTTCCCTGTTAAATGAGATTTTTTCCTTCTCGTATTGCATTGCATTATTGTATGTTGCGTGGAGTTGGTATTTTCAAAAATGGACAATTATTTGTGGTATGGATTTTCATGTCATTCTACCTTTGTCGTATGCTTATATTTTTCATAAGGACCGATGATGTAGCTCTCTATGGTAATATGATGACATCAAAATTGTTCCAATACATGGTGACTAGAGGCTAAGATCTTCTCTCTCCCCTCCTCCATATGTCTTCTATGTCACCTTCTCTCTCACCCCTAATCTTCTACTCTCACCAGAGCATCATGCCCCTTCCAATCCCTCTCTCTATTTCTCACCTTTATCGATCGTCGATCGTCTTCCTTCATCACCCCATCGACACTCAAGGGGGCATCACGTGCCTCCTACTAATTTTTCTTCTATCCCTTCAAAATTTTCTTCCATGTCTACTATCTTTGAAGTGGTGTTACTTACGCCACCCCAAAGAGGGGCAAATGTAGACACCAATAATTACGCCCAAGCAATTTAAATACTTAAATTACGCTAATTCTCCCCTTTCTCGCAAATCGATGACATATCATCAAAAGCACTCATATTCCCTCTTGTTGTCATTAATTAATTACAATACGCTAATTGATTAAGTCACCTATCTAGCTAACAACCTTTTTAATGGCCTTCTGTTAATTATTTACCTATTCTATCTAGACTAATTAATTATTATTAATTAAGTAGCCTTTCACTTCATTTAACTATTAAATCCATATTTAATTGATTTAATCCCCTCCTAAATAGCATAAATCATACTAATATACCTCTAATTAGCTTCTATAAGCTTACATCTACCTATTAGTTAATCACCTATTAATTAATTAAAACACCCCCCAACTCCCATGACTTGCTAAACATAAATTAAACCCTTCTAAAGTAAGGTTATCTTTAATAAAGCAACCTTATCCATTCCTAATCATGTTTTACCTTTATCCCACATGCAAAGGGATGAAGTGTTTCCTTTATCCATTGGGCTATATAAGGAGCCCTCCTTCTACCTTTATACCTACACCTAAACTTCTTAAGAGAGCAAATGCAAAGCATATAGCAAAGAGACTAAGAGCTTGCATTTTGTCTGCTTGAGAGGTCACCATTGTTAAGAGCTAAGCTTCATATTCTTGTCATTCTTTAAGGATCAAACAAGAAAATTTTTGATTGCCATTAGAGCTAAATAGGTCCATGCATTTTTTTGGTAATCTAGGAGAGTAGAGATTTTAAATAGCATGCATAGTTTTGATCTTATGTTTTCAAAGATATTGATGTTTATAATAGATCTTATTTAGCTCTTTATCTTGATGGTGCTTATGCTTTGTCTTAGCTAGATTGTAGAACTATTTTAGGTGGTAGTTCTTTCTTCATTTAATTTAGCTTAATAAAAGTAAACATGCACACACATCCTTCCCTAACTTCATCTACCCAGCTAACCAAGTTCTCATGCAGTAATTCTACAGAGCTCTGCTATCTCCCGTTATCCTCCTTTATTTACTATACAAGAACTTAAAGTGCCAGCTCATTCTTCTGCAACCTCAGATCTGGTGCCAAGTGTTTGAATGTGGTCCTCCATGGGTGCATGCTTCTATAATTCTAAGCTCGCCACTCCTCGCCATGATGGGCTTCTAGAATCTTCTATCGCAGGGTATACTCCTTCTAGGCCACCCTATTGCCAGGCTGGTACCTTATCCACTCGGGTCACATTTTTTGTGTGTCCTACCTGAAAGGTCAAAAATGGCTAAGTCCTGGATTCTACTCCATGGGTGTTCATCCTTGGTTATAAAAAACCCTCTTTAAACCCTGCTCTGTGTGCCTTCTCTTGTGTGCTTCCTACAACCGCACACGCTCATACACCTTCATGACTTGGTAGTTACTTCAAGGGCCCAACATCACCCCACACTTCACCTATTCTCTACCCTCAGAAACATCCTTAAATAATAAATAAATACAACAAGGCGTAGCACCTTGGGAAATAATGAATGGGAAAAATAATGAGGGAGAGAGAAAGAAGAAGGGCGACTATGCTAAACTAAAGAAGTAAAAGGGGAAGCTTCTTCTGCAGGTCAGCCTCCATGTTATTCCAAGCTTCAACTTCATATTGTGCCCTCTGGTGGAGATTACCGACTAATGTGTTTACTTAATCAAAATTTAATCCCTCCCCTTACATGTTCAAGGTTTCCACAACTGTCTCCAGCTCCTTGATCATGTCTTCTAGGGAATCCATTCTTTTTGTTATCAGTGGGTATAGCTCCTTAAGCTGGTTTTTTATTGAGCCCCACTAGACCTCAATAGCTTCTGACTTCTCCTCCACCTCAGCTAGGATCTTATCCTGCTCTACCCTATTACCCTTGTTATTTTCCCTAAACTCCTTCAATTATGCTTCTTCATTGGTGACCATTATGCCTGCGAATTTCTCTTTGTCCGCGTAATTATCATACGCGGTTTCAATAGCTTGGAAAACGATCTTCAAATTAGCAAGGACCTTGTTGTATTCCGCTAAAAGTGTGATGATTTTTAATATGTCCTCCTTCTCCAAGCGCGTAACTACCTCTTCTATAGACTCTAAGGCTAGGGGCTGCCTTTCCATGGTAAGGATCCTTGTTAAATCTTCCAGGCTTTCTAGGGAGGAGCCATACTTCTGCATGGGAGGTACTAAGTCTAGATGCCTCAAGATAATTTCATCTGAGATACACTCCACCTTTTTGTAGACCTCGTGCACCTTGGCCTTCTCCTCCCTTAGCTCACGTTGTAAATGGGAGTTGATTAGCTTCTCCTGGCTAAGTTCCTATGCCTTCTCAGCGAGATCCTCCTTTTTCTCCATTAAATCCTCTAAGACTTTAACCCTGTCATTCCTGCTAAAAATTCTAGCTTCCAACTCAACAGATATCTTGTTGAGCACATTACATACCTGCTCATCTTATAGTTGTTATGCGTTTACAACGGGATTATCTTCCTCAGCATCAGGCAAGGTTATCACCGAAACATGGCTCACCTCGAACTCAGGCTCATCAAGGTGGGAGTCAAATGCCCATGAGAGAATTTTCCTTGTCCATGAGTATCCACCCTCAAGATCGAAGGATGACATTGCTGTGAGTTCCTTCACTGGAATGGTTCTCTGGAAGTGTGCATGCAACACATTGTTGGGGTCATCTACATAACCCCTCATTATATTTTATCCTTCCACGCACTTACTCCCTGTGCACGTGTCCTTAGGAATAGTCGCTATTAACACATGGCCACCAATGCTTTCGTGACTCTTCTCCATGCTCTCCTCTTTGAACTCCTTAAGTACTAGCTCTGCATTGCATTGTAACTCTTGGTCGACCAAGGCCTCTGTTATCTTCTCAGCTTCCCTTTTTTCTACCTTGTTTACCTCTTTTTTTGTAGGCCTTAAGGTCCTTGGCCCTTTGGTACTTACCTCCTCACTGCCTTTCTCATCTCAGGTGCCTTACTCCTTCTGGTCACCCGTCCTTCGTGCGAAGATGAATTAATTCTTCACCTCCTCTCCATCCCCTTCCTCAAAGTCATCCATGGTGTAGATGGGTTACTCCTGGTTTCCCTCAGGATCTCCTTCTTTACCCCCATCCTTCTCATTTTTATTGGTGCTCAAGTTCTCTGTGTGCTCCGACCTTGATTCTTCTCTCACCTTCTCCTCCCTAACTGGAGACTCTAGTGAAGGTGATGTGTTCCTCTCTTCTCCTGATGACTCCTCCTCAGTTAGTGGCTTTCCAGGCTCTGGATTCTTCTCCTTAACTATTGTTCTCTTTTTCTTCCACATGTAGGTACTTGGCCCAAGGGTACCTACAGCCTGTGTTTCCACCACACTTGGCTATCTTTTTCTTTCTTCATTCTCCTTTTTCTTGGGTGTGGGCTTCTTCCTGCCATTGGGATCCTCAGGTATGAATACCTCATTTTCTAAGCACGCACCCTTTTCAAATTCAGTCTAATGCAAAGGTATATCCTAGATGCATCTTTTCCTACAGTCAAAAAATTCAAGGGCCTCACTATGTGTACATCCTATGATACACATCTCTCAATGTACACGCGCTTCCCAGGGTATACCAACCCTTTGCGCATTTCCCTGTGCTCCCGGTCTATATTACCTAGATCAAGAATTAACTTCTTCGACTCCCTGAACCTATTTACCCCTGCTTGGAAGAATTGGGTTGTGAAGGAAAAGGGGAGCTTGCACCAAGGGCTCCATGTGCCACTTGTCAAAATAAACCTGCCAATGCAGAAGTGTTGGTACACTGAAAATTTTTCTTCTCCTATGGTAGTCACTGGGAGTTTTTTGGGAATGTACCATTCTACCCCGAATGCGTTCCTTAGGCATGTATACCATTTCTCTAGGTGTGCCTTATGTGATGATGTCATACTCTTACAAGTGTATTTTTCAAACCTCTTTGTAGGCGAAGGGTCTTCAACAGGGTACTCCCAAATGAATTTATCTTAAGAATCTGGTACTCTGATTTTTGAAAACACTAGGGTTAACATGACATTACCTAATAGGATCTTACTTCCTTCTTATGCGTTGCTGATGATTTCATCCGCAATGTACACGGAAAGATTGTATATGGTGCCCTCTGAAATCTTCCTATAGACATTTAACAAAGGCTTGTTCACCTGGGTTCACCTCTCCTACCCATTTAGCTTTGTGATAAGGTGCGTAGCTACTTTCATTACTAGGTCTCTTATGTCTGAGATGTCATAATATCTTCACCCCTTCTTGTAGTTTTATGCAGCAACAGTCTCCTTGATTGCTTCCTTGTTATGCAGGTCATCTTCTAAATTATCTCCTTCACATTTTAGGCCTGTGAAGTGAGAAATGAGCTGAGGTGTAATGTGCATCTTGCACCCTACAAAGTGGAAGAAGTCATCATGCACGTGTTCCATCAACCATTGGTACAAGTGCTCAAGCTTCCCAAAGTATGGAAACTCATAAAGCTACAATAGACCTTCCTTCTCCAATTTTACTTTAACCTTGTCACTGTAAATGGGTAGTCTGTCGGATGTTCTCTTGTTTGCTAGGTGCACCAACTCCAGCACCAACTCTTTCTCAATCATGCTTGAATGATGATTGTAGTCATTTACTGACATCCTCCGAAGGTGGGACTCCCATTCTTGTCCAAGTAGTACTTCATTTGGGTATTGCATTACTGCATACCACTCATCATTCATGTCTATAGTTACCTTTCCATGTTTTCGCTTACCCTTGCCTTTGATTTTTTCCTTCTTGGATGATTCTACTTGTTTCTTGGATGGATTAGTAAACATAATGTTACTCTTTTGCTTATTTTCCTGTTCAAACTTTAAACCCTACTAAATTTCTTTGGCGACCCGTGCCTAAAAATCAAACCCTAATTGAGAGTTCTTTTCTTTTGAGGGTGCTTCTCCACAATACTTCTTATGCCCATGAATCACTTCTTTCCTAGTTTTTAGATCAAACTGGCCTCTTACGCTCGCTTTCTAACAAATTTGCTTCACACAGATCAACTCTAAAAACCCTAGTTTCTCAAAAGCTCCTCTTCATATTTGCAATGTGAAATAATGAAGTGTCCACCCTTCTATTTATAGCTTTTACAACTTTTTCACATTGAACACTACTCCACCTACCACTGTACAGCTATATTTAATGCATTTTTTACAAACAAATCCCGACTTTAGCACATCCTTACTCACATGTGCCCAAATCTTGGGTGGATAACTTTCCCAACCTTCTGGCATGTAACCAATCTGACTTGATAGGAGACTCTTGCACATGCATCTCTAGTGCTGAAGGCACTTCTTCTATCCTTGTGATTCTTTATTTTACCTACCTCTTGTTTTTTCTAAACTTCTTCCCTCCTTTGTACGTGGATTCTCAATGTAGCCTTATCTTGACACCAACCTTCCTGCTTTCACCTATGCACTTTTTCTCCAACCGGGCCACTCAATCGTGCTATGAACACCATCTTCCTTACATTTTCTCCCAACTCTCCTTCATCACTCCTCCCCCACTTAAGTGATGCGCGGTCCTCTACGTATTCATAATTTCAAAAAGTAGTAAGGTTATCAGTACCCAAGGCACAAAACAAGACAATAATGTGAAAGGGAAATACATAAGGGAAATTGCATAAAGAAAATTCTAAACTAACGTGGTAAAACTACCTTATTTACAAAAACCAAGAAGCCTTATTTATAGTAGGGCTTCAACCTACCCCCATTGAAATGTCTAGGTAACTTCGTCCCATCTAGCACTTGTAACTGACACACGCCTGAATCAAGGATATACGAGACTGCATAAGGACCCAACCAAAGGAATTTCAACTTTCCAGGATGGCGCAAAAAATTTTGAATCATAGAGAGCAACACCATCTGCCTAACCTCAAACTTCTTATTTTTAATGTGACGATCATGCCATGCCTTTTTCTTAGCTTTTTCAATATTTTGGCTCCACCTAGCTAGGGATCATATTTCATCTAGCTTTATCAGTTCATCAATCCTTTCTTGCAGTCACTTGTTCATCATCTAACCCTCCTGTGTACATGCTATATGAAACGATGGTAACATAAACTCAACCAGTAAGACAACCTCTGTGTCAAACACTATTTGAAATGGTGTGGCTTCATTTAACCTTTTGTATGTTGTTCTGTATGCCCAAAGAATGGCCGATACCTTATCATCCCAATCCTACCTATCAACATCACATATCTTAGTCAGTGTGTGACGAAGTATCTTATTAAACACCTCTGTAGTTCCATTTGCTTGAGGGTGATAAGGGGTAGTTTTGTGGTGGGCGACCATGAATTCTGAAAAAATAATTTTGACCGTCTCATTTAAGAAATGTGTACCTCTATCACTTGTTCAGCTCAATGGGCAGCCATACCTGCTGATTATGTTCTCCCCATAGAACACCTAGTAGCATTGTAGCTACGTAGTGCAATCCTTAGTGGGTGCTGCCTCTGCTCACCTTGTTAAATAAATCAGTACAAGTAATTATATACTGCATGAACCAGTCCTTCGCGTCACTGGTGAGATTTTTCTGACGAAGTCAATAGTCCTATTTCTCAAATGGTTCTACATGCTGGGTATGGATCTCAAAGGCATCTCATCCCTCTTTCCAGGTTTTCCAAGTCAGCTGAAAATGGTCACAGGCCTTGCAAAACTCAATGCAATCTTGAAAAATGGTTCTCCCACCAAAGTCCCTACAAGTATAATCTTTCATGCATGGTCTGCATTTGTCGCATAGTGTCCTCCTGCAATCCCACCATGTGCTTCTTCAAGTAATAACAACGCACTCATGTTCTAGCACACATCGGTGCATAACCTCATCATGCAGCCCATTTTATATAAATCCTCATTGATTAACATGTAGGACATGATGGCATGTATGGATAACTTCTATCTATCCAACACCTTCATTCCTTCGGGCGCCATGCCTTCTTTGAGAAATACTGCAATCTCCTCTAAATCTGAGGGCATGCACTGTCGTAACCTAAATAGTTATGTGCACATTAGGCATAGTCTCTTTAATGATTTGTGCGTCATCCCCTGAATTAATTCTTGATAAATGATCAGGCCCACAATTACTCTTTTTAGGTTTCACCACTACTGTGAAATCAAATTCTTGGAACAAGAGTACCCATTGACATATGCGCCCTTAAAAAATAGGTTTGTTTACTAAGTACTTCAATGCCATGTGGTTGGTGTAAATTATAAAGGGAGTTTCCAGTAGATATTGTCAAAAAATTTGAAGCGCATAGATCATTGATAGAGCCTCGCATTGGGTTGTCATATAATTTTTCTCTGCTGGTGTCAACTTCCTGGTTACAAAACACAAAGGATTATCCACAATTCCTTCACCAGGTTGTGTAAATAATGCTCCGATTATTTTCCGAGAGGCGTCGACATGGACATGGAAAGGCTTATCCCAAGAGGGAAACTGCAAAATAGGCACGGTGATAAGCCTATCCTTTAAAGTGTCAAATGCCTTATGCAACACCTCTCCCCACTGAAAGGCACTTTTGTGTCTAAGTAGTTCTTCCAAAGGTGTTGCAATCTTGGCATACCCCTTGATGAATTTTTTGTAATACCCAATATGACCAAGGAATCCACGTACTACGCTTTGGCTAGTACGTTCCCCCAATCCCACAATAATTGTAACTTTGGTAGGATCTACTATCAATCCTTCATTACATATGATATGTCCCAACAACATCCCAAATGGAGTGGCAAAGAAACACTTCTTAATGTTGAGGGATAACCTTAATTTCTGACACCTCTCAAACATCAATCTCAAGCTATCAAAATGGTCTTTAACTAGTCCATAAATTGTTCAATCATCCAAATATACCTGAAAAAAATTGTGGATGAAGTCCTATAATGCTTGTACCACAATGCACGAGAAAATGGCAGGCACATTCTTCAACCCAAAAGGCATGAACGTATATGCAAAACTTCCCCACTCGGTGGCAAAAGTTGTCTTTCTTTGATCTTGCTTCACAATTTGAACTTGGTGGTAACCCAAAAATCCATCCGTAAAGGAATAGACATCATGCCTAGCAACTCCTTCCAAAATTTCTTCAGTAAAGGGGGTTGAAAAAGGATCAATGCTACAAATTGCATTTAATTCCTTATAATCCACACAGATACTAATCCGCCCATCCTTCTTGATGCTATCCACCATTGGACTTATCCATTCTAATTCTTCCACCGCTTCAATGATACCATATGCTATCATCTTATCAATTTCTTCCTTTACCTTTATGCGCAAATTGGGATTCATCCAGTAGGGTCTCTTTCTGACCGGGAGCACACCTTCCTTTAAATTTATCCTCATCTCCCCAAGGAATGGTGGACGCCTTTAAGCTCATGGTACCCATGCGGAAATAAATCCTTGAACTCATGCAAAAGATCAATGATCTTTGAGACCTCTTGTTCTGACCAATAATCTCCGATGATGGCTCCCTTAGGCTCTTCTTCCGATCCAATGTTAAGCTTTTGTGTCTTCAATGGTTCATGGTACATGTGTGCACATTCATTAGAACTTTCTTTCACTTCGCACATTCCCTTAGAGTGGTTAACATTCAATTTTTCTACTTCCTCCCCATCAATCACATCCACTAGCTTTCCTTTCTCTTTCTCAATACGCACGCGCTCAAACTGGACCTCTTCCGGTTCCTCTTCTTCTTCAAAGTGCTTAACCAAATTAGGTTCTCCTAGCAAGTCTAGTAGCCTATCTTCCGCCATGGCACTATCCCCCATGGTAAGGCACTTGACAACCTGTAAGGCCTTTTCAATTGATGGCTTGGTGCTCTGATACTCAAAGGCTTGAACAAGATTAGCCGTTAACTCTTGCCAATTACCTGTTTGATAGTGAGTCTTAGAATGTATGCACCAAGCACACGTGCATAAACTTGACAATGTAGAATATAACTTGTGTACCCATGGGGATGGTGGTAATGCCTTCCGTTCCTTCTCTCCAGATCCTCTCACATTCATGGATACGGAAAGAGGTGCAGGTTCCTTCCCATGGTAATCTCCTTAATAGCGGTGGGTACGTTGCTTCTGAGAGAACTAGATGGAGAGGGAAATTCTCACTTCACACCATTCCAAGAGGTTCTCACTATGCGTAGCCCACCATCTTTCCACTGTGTCTGAGAAATACATAACTCAACATCCCACATCGCTCATCCTCTTTCTTTCACTGGGCTTCCATCTCTTGTAAAAAGACTATCAAGAAAGTATCCTCCGAAATACTTAGCTATCTTCTTTCCTGCCCAGGTGTCAGACTATACATGCCTTTATCACCTTGGTTACCGATCCTTTAAGGTGTCAGCCAACCAACTCATAAGTTCCATACACCCAATTATCACATGCTATACTGGTGGTATCACTGATAGACTAAGCCTAATTGTACTGGATGACTCCTTCTATAGGATGAATTGTTTCTGGATCTCTGATTGAGTGCACATATATTCTATCTAGGTATTCTTCTCCAAGGGGTTCAGTATAGAGTGTAGACTTTCCATCAGTAAGTGGTATAATGACTCGTTCCTCCTCATTCTCAAAGCTTATGTAGCCTTTGTTAAACTGGAGGTATTCATTGTTCTTATAGCACCAAGGGTGCCCAACTAATGCTGGGAAATTATCTACCTCGACGAGTGCCAAGACTTCAAATTCCCTAGTGAACTTAGCTCCCTAAATGGTAATAGTTGCATCCTTCAAGACACCAATGGGCATTGCCTTTTTTTTCCATATATAACACATTTGAAGATGGTTGTAATGCAGGTCTTCCCATTTGATGTCATGCATCTAGTGTAAGAACATTAACCTCCACACCGGTGTCAATGAGGATATTGCTTAGCAGCCATCCATCCACAACTACATTTAATGTTATCTCCTTATCACAATTGAGGTTGTGAGGGGGAAGATTTACGTGCAACACCTACCTCTCATGCTCCTCTCTAGCACGTGGTATCTTCTCCCTCAACCATGCTCCAAGAAAGGGAATAATATTCTCTTACCTTAGCATCCGATAAACCTCCTTAAATTCATCCAAGTCATTCTTTGGTGCTTCAAAAGCCCTCCTTTGTTCCTCCTTTCTAGATTTCTCCTTAAGAAGCTGGATCTCCCCTTGTAAAATTTGAATGAGAGCCATGGTTTCCTGGTAGACTTATTTTTTATGAGCAGGGTCTGGGTACTTCCCATGCACCACTTCCTCTCTTGTAAATAGAGGCCTCTGTCTTGGTATTTCCTTTGTGTGTGCAGCTTCTGCCCTTGTTGTTACCATGAAAGGTTCTACTCCTACATCTATAGCTACTCGCGGCATCCACTGTGTATCATCTCTCTTTATACTCACCATGGCAGCACCCTTATCTCTCCAGTGTTGTTGACTCATGTGCTCGTACAAATCAGGGCACTCTTCATACTTATGCTTCTTTTTGCACCATGAGCACTTGAATAGGTCTGGGCACTCACGCTTATAATGTTCTGTAGAACCACAATTAAAATAGGTTATGCATGGGAATTCACTTCTCCCTCCGTAGTTACCATGACCACAGAATCCCCCGCAAAATCCTCTTCCACGTGCACCTCCATCTATACGTTCCTCATAATGACATTCATCATTCTTTGAACTGCTAGTAAGGCTAGTCTGACATACCCCAAGTTCAATAGCATCATGAATATGATCAATCAACCTACAATCCTTGGTGTCATGAGATGTGGATGTGCAGATTTTACAATAATAAGATACATTCTTGCATATTGTGCACTGTAGAAGGGGGCACCTACTTGCATCATGGTCCCTGTGAAAAATTTCATAGTCCACTGTTACGGTGTGTACAGCCTTCCATGTGCATATCCCTCCATTGTCTTTTGTATGCCCCTCTACGTCACAATCTATACACCACATTCCACCACGAGTCTCTGGAACCAAATTTGTAGATAACTTCTCCAGCTACTTAGCCATGTCATCGATATGAGCTTCAAAAAGTGGGCTAACACCAGTATCAACACTTCCAACAACCTCAACGCATAGAGCAACTTCTAACGCTTTACGTGGGTCTATGAAAGTTTTATGAGACAAGGCCCTCCTAAAGGGCATGATCAACCCTCCAACAAATAATTGGGCATGCTGTGAGGGGTGAATATCATATGAAAAATTTGAAAAAAGAGTTTTAAAGCACGCATCATACTCCCAAACACTCTCTGTCATTATTTGTTGGATTTCCTTGAGAGCATTGATGCTCTTCTGCTCAAATTTGGGTATGTGAAATTCTTCCAGGAAAGCATTCCTTAGCACAGTATAATCCAAAACTGTCTGATGGGGGTCACACTTTCTTTACCAGCTATGTGTGCATCCTTACAATGTGGTTGCAAATTTACTGTCCTTCCGTTCTGGGGTTGTGATTCCCTTCGCGCACCACAACAGCTCACACTTATGCACATGCTCCATAACATCCTCTATACCATGGTAATCAAGCAAGTATAAAGACATTTCAAGGACAACCTAAGGAGGTGGTTGTGGCCCTTGTCCTCCTAACCCAGATCCTTGATTTCCTTTGATGTTTCCTTCTCCGCCGGACCCACTATATCCTCCAAGTCTTGTGCCTCCAATCCCACCAGTTCCTCCTCCTGATCCACCCACGGCCAACAAATGGCCTAAAGTGGTCACACCTAGTGTCCCCAACGTCCCACTAAAATACACACCTATGGTTTGTGTGATTGTGCCACTACCAGATGTATGCCCCGTGCCACTCCCTGACTCGTTACCAAAGCCTTGTGAATTCATTCCTTGTCCAAAAATACCTCCAAACATTGGAATAGAGTGCGTAGCCATAGAAGTAGGAAATGAAAAGTTGTACCTCCTAGGCATAGATCAGCTACTTCCACCAATGTCATGTGGGTTAGCAATACTCTTCCCTTGATTTGGAAAACCAAGCGCCAAGGTTTGGTCACCAATTGGATTTAGATGCGTGCCAACAACTCTTCTTTCTCCATGTGATGAACTCTCATCAGAAGCCGAGGGGTTCTCTCTTCCGCACTTGCTAAGATGGGGTAGCATAGACTTCTTAGGTTCCACGTCCTCTGCATCAACCTTCACTCCTTCCTACAACATTTGCCTCCATAATTCCATCACACTTGTAGCCTCGCGCTTTCTAGCAATCTCCCTTTCATGCACTTCACTGTACTTGAGTTGCCTCTCCTCCCTTTCTTTTTATGTCATCATGTCTGTCATCTTCCTCCACCTTAGCTTCCTTGCCTAACACCCGAAAGGGTTTAGTCAACCATAGGAAGGGCCTCTAAACTCATAGTTACGATCAATATTTTCATTTCCAAAGGAATAACACATAGAAATGATCCTCTAGGTTCCCTCAGAAACTCAAACTCCGTAATCTCAGGACAAGAATATGTGGAAATAGCATATTCCATAGTGTAGCTATCCAACACTCCCTTCCACCAATGATCCATGGCACGAGTCCATGTCAGATCTGCATCTTGTAACCTCTCAAATTATTCTTAGGTCCACGTGCATGATCTATAATACCACCTTGATCTAGATGCATATGTTGAGAGTCATTCATACAGCTCTACCGAAAAATAGCAAAATAAAGTTTCATATAACTCATGATAAAGGTTGTCTTCTACCCATCTACGTGCATCAAACTTAGGTCCAATACTAAATCTCTGAGCAAACTCATCCTCCATTATTTTGAACTAAGTTTCAATACTTTCCATAGTTAAATGATCTATCATCACTCATTGCACCGACCATGATGTATGTCATGTCCCACTACAACTTTGAAAAGAGGTCCCGACAATGAAACTAAGATGTAGTCATTTTTACACCCACCAAAGAACAAGGGAATCCCATGCACATCGGCCTATCACCCAGTAGTCACTGGGCACTCACATGAGGTACGTGTGGGCGCCGAGTCTCTCCTTTATGTGAGTTGAGTGGGAATGAGAATTGCGAGGATCATAGAGCTTAGAATGGCTTCTAGATCCATGCAACCATGTTAAACAGTAAGGTACTTTTAATAGATTTAAAGAGCTGACTAAAACAAATAGAGAAATGCATACATATTCATATTTATCTCCTAGGTAAGCATAAGACATAACCAAAAATGCATGTGAATACACCACAACCATCACTGATAATATTCATATAAACTGGTAACCCCATTATATTCATCAAGCTTTAATACAAAATGCCACAGAATCGCAGACTGCAGTCATACATCATATCTGGGTTCATACAGCTAATGCTTTATAAAAGAAATTTCAGACCCCATTCCTTGATACATCCTTCCCTAACTTCATTTACCTAGCTAACTAAGTTTCATGCAGTAATTCTACAGATCTCCACTATCTCCCGTTATCCTCCTTTATTTCCTATGTGGGTGCTTGTATAAATAGGCACTTAGAGTGCTAACTCATTCCTTTGCATCCTTAGATCTAGCACCAAGTGTCTAAATGTGGTCCTCTATGGGCACATGCTTCTGTAGGCTTGAGCTCACCACTCCTTATCATGATGGGCTTCTAGAACCCCCTATCACAAGGTATATTCCTATCAAGCCACCATGTCGCCAGGCTGGCACCTTATCCACTCGGGTCACATTTTTCATGTGTCCTACCCAATTGTCCAAAAATGGATAAGTCCTAGGTTCTACTCTGTGGTCGTGCATCCTGAGTTCTACAAAACCCACCTAAAACCCTACTCTACGCACCTTCTCTTGCGTGCTTCCAATAACCATATGCGCCAATGTGCCTTTATGAATTGGTAGTTATTTCAGGGGCCCGACACACACACACACACATGTATATTTATAAAGATATATGTTAACAGATGTATATATATATATATATGCATATATTTGTATATACATATATGCATATATTAATATTATTACTTTATATTATGTTTTAATACATTTTAAATACCTTAATAAGGTCAATCCATATTTGAATGGTAATGCAATGTAATAATCGTTAATGGGTAGGGGTCGGTCAGCTCAACTAAGCCCCCATTTGAGCTCGTACCAAGCTATGTGTTTGTTAGAAACCTGGACAACTTTGAATTAAGGTTAAAACACATTGCTTGATGCATTGGTAAGTGGGAGTCAGGGTTTTTGATGGTTGTGAATCCTTGACTGTTAGCTGGTGAATAACCACCAAGTAGGATGGCTGTGATGGAAAGTTATATGGTGGAAACACCTTAGCAGATGGCAGAAAGATAGGGAATTAGTAGGAGTTTAGGAAGTAATTAAGACAGATGCATTAAATGGATATTAGTGAGGCTTTATAGCCTCAGGGGAAGTAGGTAGCTTATTGAGGAAGCCACCTCCGAGCTAAGTGGTTATTTTTATCGTTCATTTTTATTGTAGTTCTTCTTTTGGCTTGCCATGCAAACTCTGCATGAAAGATTGTCATGGTTATTTTTGGGGCATACTGCTGGGAATTTATATGTAAAAATTAACTCCAGTTTGTTATGAGGAAATATTTATAGTGGAGTTATGGATTTTATTGAGTTCCTATTTCATTTAGAAGATATTCTTTGGTCTGGTTTTATGTGTAAGCTTTGGAAGGTTTCTTTGGAAGAAGAGGAAGTGATTCAATCTTCTAAAAATGCATTATAGGTATGGAATTATCTCTTACTCATCTTTATCATTTATAGCATTAAGATATTTTAATTTTGATGAAGAAAAATAGTTTTTCTTGTGCCTTCATTTTCTTCATCAATGGTCTGGTTATGGGCTTAGTTTTGATCTATTTTTGAAAACTATATTTTAATGCATACAAGATGTGAAAGCTTTATCAATATATTATATATACTTGTATCCAACCCTTTCTATATTATGTGTGTGGTCAAGTAATATACCGGCCATAGTATAACAATGCCATATTATTATTGTGATTACATGAGTAGCAGTGTTACCTAAACTATGAATGTATGGTTACAAGTTACTATTGACATTGTATAAATACTTGGGTATTCTTCTATTGGCTTTTTTCTCACCTACATTGGGTGGGGTTATTTTTGTGACTAGTGCAAGCTACTTAAAAACATTGTGAGGCTCTTATTTTCAAGCTCAAGCTTGATAACCTACAGCTTAATGCTTATTATATCCTTGATCCTCATTTTGGATAAAAAATGTATGAGTGATTTGAGATAATATTTTACTACGAAGTCATTGAGTTTATCCTACATGTAACTTAATCTTATTTAGGGGTTTAAACTAAGTGTTTAATCTATTAAAGATAATCACAGTGTTTTTAATTTTATGGAATTTTTTAATAAAAAATTTATGGGTTGTGCCTTGTGCATATTGTGATGGTTATGTGACTAAATCGCCTACTAGTAATGGGTCTGTGTTATTTTTATATAATGGGGATTGAAATGGATGCTTAGATCGATGGGTGTATGGTCAGTTCGACCATTCTATTTGTTTATTTATTTAATATTTTAGACCATTATGTGGTCGATACATCTTGCACTTAGATTATAATCCACCATATGGTGAAGGGTTATGATATTTTTATTTTTAATGGTTCGTTCGAACCAACGTCTGTAATGGTTTAGGTGCATAGAGAAACTATGGACTAAGTCCATAAGAGTAAATCTTGTAACCTACTCTTAAGCTAGGTTGAAGCACTCCTAATGAGGGTTGTAATGTATTTGGATATCTCATTTAGTTAAAATACTTAATGGTATTTTGGATACTTTAAGGAAAATTGGAAAGTTTAAGGTATTTGATGGGAAATTAAGTACAATTGTTATTATTATCATATATAACAATGTATGTATTTCGTGAAAATAATAAGTAAATATTATTTGATAAGATTATGGTTTGATAATATTAAGTTATTAGGTTTGGATAATTTAATTATTATCTTATCAAAGTAAGACTCTTAATATTATTATTATTAAGACATGACATGAGTATTATTATACTATTTTCTTTTAAACTCTGTTATATGAACTTGGATTGAAGATTGTGTGGTTTGTATAGCTGACACTTGGCTCGTATTATTAATGTATGATGTTGATAGAAACATGATTGAATGTTTAATTATAAGGTTTAATACTTTCTTAATGTTATTAAATAACCTTGTTCAGGTATAAATAACATAGTTGATATGTTTTTGGAATTGATATTCATAATTCTTATCTATTAGTAATCTGAATTATTCTCTTAATGCTTTGAGTTGGAAAATCATATGTTTCTTTTATGGATCATGAAAGAAAGGAAAAAGGGAAATGATAAGTTATTATGTTAAATAAATTTTAGATTATGTTGTTTTGCTGAATTATGTTCATTCAAATATTTCAATGCTTAAATTGTAAAGATAAGGTGGTTTAATTTTCCATATCAGTTCTTTCGAACTGACAGTTGCCTAACATTTTCTACAGATGACAGAACTTAGATCTTATCTGGTGGATGATTTTTTAATGACCTTGTTGAATTTTTGTCGTTACGATTGAAAGATGTATTCTTTACTTAACTATTATAAAGCAAGCTTGAACTTTGTTGAATAAATCATTAAAGACATTATGGCCTCTGAGATTTTGTATCAATTTTGGAAAGGAAAGTAAAATCTTTATATTCAAGTTTTGAATATTGTTGTAATAATGATCATGGTTGTTTATATCATTTATCCAGTTTTGTGTATGTGTTAGGATATAATTGTGATTGAATTAATAAATCTAATTTCATGATAAGTATTATTATTAAGTTGAATAATGAACTATGAGTGAATAATATCCTTAGTGTATTAGCTTTAAGTATATGCAATGAACTAAAATTATAGTAAGGAAATGAGATATAATCTATTAAAATAAATGAATGTGATTTGTTATTTTATAGTTGTATGCTTGGAATATTGTATGATGATAAATCATTAATGATCATTTATTATATAATCCTAAGTATGTTGACTTTATGGATATAAATGATTGTATTACGTATAGTTGAGGAGATCAATAGCTTTGTACTTAAGTAATTAAAATGACAATGTTGTAATTAAAATAAATTAGGTATTACGTACTAACACAATCGGTTGCCCTAATTATATTAAGATGTTTATTGAATGTTCATAAATAAACTTATGGAATTAATTATGAATAATTATAAAAATTAGGTAGTGGACCTATGATTGAATAATTATTGTGATGAAATATCACTATGTTATGGAATATTAACTTGTCATAGAACTAATTTAATGAGGTTAATAGTTACGACAAACCTAATACATGGTACTCGACAGGATAAATTTGGATGGTTGTTTTAGTGTGGTGTTCATCGAATGGCATGGTTCAATCAATGAATACTGTCATACAATAGTTATCCTAAGTTGTCCCTCGAGCTCCATTTATTACGCATATCGTAATCAATAAGGGAATTGAGTTGTGCTCAAATGTGGAGGTTGTTTGTCTAATATGGTCTAGTTCCTTTGTACCAACTTATGTTCGCTACAAGGCAGAAATTGATCACGTGTTGATGTAAGTCATTACATGAGCTCTTTCTCTCCCATAGGAAACCTAAGTTGGCACAATCATGTTTTGTCACACTGGATGAACAAGTTTTGTATCAAATGCATGACTTGAATTGATTAACTACAACAACTAATTAAATTTTGATAATTAAACCGAGTGATATGGTGATGGGACAGGTTTCTGTTGACAAATGTGTCATTATGAAACTGATCATGGCATACATGACTCTTAAACTTTGGCCGAAGTAGTGTAATTCATTACACTGTCAGGATGCACTTAGCTCTAGCAAAAGTGTATTATGTCGGATGGGATTCAATTGACTAAAATCCCCAGTAGACACTTAGAAAAACACTTGTAAATCAATGCCAAGGAGGGAACTACTTGTATACTTTGTATACTGACTCGAAATAGTATTCTATGGGAGATCGAGTAGGATCTAGTTGAGCCATAATTATGCACATGCTCTATTGATTTGTTCTTTGAAGAATTGTAACTATAAATTGTTGGATTTAAATGTTAGCTTATATATTTAAATCATTGAAGGCATATATAATTCGGGAAGACAAAAAAAAATCCCGTAATTATGATGTTTGGAAAGTAGTTGTTACATTTTGTATCAGAGCTAATAGTTGCAGCTCTTAAACCTATTGAGTCCTTACGCTAACAAAAACTTAGATTATTTTCTAATAAAAAACATGGTTAGAACAAGAGGAAACATTATGAATAACCAACCTTCCAGTGGCAAGGCTACCACATTACATAATTCAGATGAGATTATCGCTTCCCTTCAGCACAAGAGAAATAAGATGGTTGTTATGGAATAAGAGCTCCTAGGAAACGTTAGTGATCATGGAAGTGATGGTGAATAATCATCACATAAGCATTTAAATGTTGAAAACAACAATGTTTTAAATCATAATATAGTAAATAACAATGTTGTTAATGATAATGCTAACACAAATCAAAATGTTAATGAAGTTAACCCACCTAAGAAAAAGAAGGCATGTTTAGCTGCTTAACTATCAAATGATATCAAGAGGATCATCCCACTGAAGTTAGATGGTATCACCTTGGGAGATGGAGATGAGAATTAGCTCAGCAAAATGGAGTACTTTAAAATAAGGAACTTCTAAGAAGAAACTAAGGAATTTTGGGTAGCCTATCAGCTCTCCAATGAATTATGCTCATAGTGAGACGAATAAAAGGTTGAACTGGTAGTAGATGAAGAAAATTTGAGTTGGGATCAGTTTAAGCCATACTTCATACAATGTTGGTTACCTTAGCTTTATTATGATTAGAAGATGTCTGAATTTTAGACGTTAACACAAGGAAAGATGACAGTCACTAAGTATTGGGATAAGTTTACTAAAATTCTCAAGTATGTACCTCAGTATCAAATAGATGAAAAATTCCGTATTAGGAAATTTATCATGGGGTTGAACCCGGTGATAGGGGTGAAGTTAATTTCCAAGGGCCATCAACCATGGAAGTTGTCTTCAAGAAGGAAATCAGACAAGAACAGAAATTACAGGTTATATCTGCACACAGAGAGGAAAAGAAAAAGAAATATGTTAGTACACCGTCACCCTTAGTACCTAAAAGTGTTACTTGGAAGAAGTTTAACAGTAAAAAAAAGCAATAATGGAAATGAAAAGAAAAATGTAGTGATTAAGACTAATGTAAATAACAAAAAGAATGGGATGAAAAATATAGCCAATAATGAGAACAAGTCTAAAAAGAAAGGACCATTTGGGGGTTGTCATCTATGCGGTCTAGATCATTATGTTAATAACTACCCTCAAAGGAAGAAAGATGGCAATCAGCAACATCATCTTCATGCTACAGTGATAGAAAAGAAAGCTACACCAGACAAAGTTGTAGGTAAGTTATATGGATTACATGTAACCAATCTATTTGATATTAGTATTATTGAATGTTTTATTTCAACAAAATTTGCATCCAAACTTAAAATAAAAGTTGGGTTTATGAAATAATCATGGACTATTTAGTATGGGAACAACGTTGTCTACACTATTAAACAATGTCTATTTGGTGCAACTCTCAAATTATCAAGCTTTACCACTGAATTTGACCTATATTTATCCCGTTTAGGCTTAAGTAAGAGAGATGTGAATGTCGTGACCCTTTATTCTTTGCATAAAATATATGAAACCATCCACATTTAGGGCTTGCCATAACTCTGCATTATTCTGTCAAGATGGATCACATATAGGTTCCAATCTATAAGGAGGACCCCCCATTTTGAAATTTGATCTCGCAGATAGGTTAGTAACAGACTGGTCACAACTAGAAAATGGCCCTGTTGGACCCCTAAAATAAATAAGTACCTAAGGTGTGAAGCTTTGTGGCACGTGGAAGCAGGGTGCAAAGGCACGTGTGAAAGTAGCTATAAGAGAGGCATGAAGGCTCGCATCTAGGAAGTTGGATTCAAGACTTAGTGAGATTTGGACAACAGGAAAAGACACCCAGGGGGAGCGAATGGAAAAGTGACTAGATACAGATATGGATAAGTTATGGAGACTTACAGCTCAAGGAAAGAATATTCCAGGGTATCAATACAGTTATCATGAATGGATAAGGAGTTGAGGTTGTTATGACTGAGCTGGCACATGCATGTTGAAGACACTCGATTAAGGGAAACGCATGATAACATCTGACATATTCCTGGGGAGTGGTAGGGAAATTATGGAGGATTCCTTTAAGCATTTCACAGGTAATGATGAGTGGTTAAGAGAAGATTCCTTCTAGTTCCTCATATGGATGGGTTTTTAGGGGAATTAGAGAGAAGGTAGAGAAAGGAGAGAAGAAATGTATGTGAGCATGAGAGCAAGATATATAGTAAAAATGTGTAATGCATAATGGTGAGTTCTATAATGTATAAAAGCTTTGCTACTATGAACATTCCTAGATATAGAACTCTTTTTGATGTAATCTTGGCTACTATGTTTTGACTAATCAATGTAATGAAGTGATTTTGAAGCACTTATGTGATGGATCTTAATCTGTGTATTTTCCTTTATGTTCATGTGTGTTACTAGTTTTCTTGATGTTACTCATGGTTTGATTCTACTTCCATTTAGTTTGATCATGTTATGCTATGCTCTGGTGCATCAAACTAGGGGTTAATGCTTGCATCTTAATTCCAAGAATGGGTGCACTTAATTTATGGTTGTATAAAAACCCTCATGTTAAGAGAGAACATTCTCACAAAGATCACATAAAGGAGGGGCTCAGTTCCTACGTGCACCTCAAGTGAGCTTCCAGAATAGTTTGGATGATGTGCTGTCGTGCTTGGGGTTGGTTTTTGAAGGAAAGGGTATTTAGAGACTACATTTTGGTTCCATTGCCGAGACCTCTTTTCAAAGTTGTTGTGAGAATATTATGTGATGATAGAATCACTTGAGCTTGGAAAATGTCGAAGCATGGTTTAAAATCATAGAGGATGAGTTTACTAAGAGATTTAATAATGGATCTAAGTTTGATGCACATAAATGGGTAGAAGAACACCTGTATCATGAGTTGTATGAGACCTTCTTTTGTTGCTTTCTAGTGGAGTTGTATGAATGGATTTAAGCATATGCATCTAGGTTGAGTTGGTACTATAGACCCCATGTATGGAACCAAGATGAGTATCATAAGCTACATGATGCTGATCTGACCTGGACCCGTGTTGTTGATCACTGGTGGAGAAGAGTTTTGACTAGTTATACCCTGGAATACACTGTTTCTACGTATTCTTGTCTAGAGATTGTTGAGTTTGAGTTCTTGAGGGATCCTAGAGGATCATTTTTGTGTGTTATCCCTTTAGCTATCAAGATCTTGGTCATTACTTTGAGTTTGGAAGCTTTTCCTATGGCTAGTTAAAGTCATGCTAGGTGTGGGGCATGGAATCCAATGTGGTGAAAGATGGTGGATCCTACGATGGAGAAGGAGAGAGAAGAGAGGTGACTCAAGTATGATGAAGCATGAGAGAGGGAGTTGGCGAGATGACACGAGGTTGCAGGAGCGATGGAGATATGGAGATATACATTGTAGGAAGGATTTGAGGTCTGTACAGGAGGCATGAGATCCGAGCAGTCTATGCTACCTCATCTTGGAAAGTGTGAGAGAGTTACCCCTTCGATTTTTGGTGAAATTTCATCATGTGAAGAAAAGAGATCCGTAAGAACACATCTTGGCCCACCTGGTGATCAGACCCTGGTGCTTAGCCTTCCAGTCCCTGAGGAAAACTTTTCTCATTTAATTATTAGAGGTATTGATATCAGTGGTCAAGCGACACCTAAGAGGTATAAATTTTCATTCCCATCTATGGCCACACAATCGTTTCCTATGTTTGGAGGTATTTTGTCTGGCACAACATTTGGGCAAGGTCTAGGTTCTAAAAGTCTGGGTATCACATCTGGAGTTGGCATGGGAAACACATATGGGAGTGGTTCAGTATCACAAACTATTGGCACGCAGTTTAGCGTGATAATGGGGATGCAAGGTGCCAGCGTGTGAGGCGCTTTTCCTGATATGGGAGGAGGATTTGGTGGATCCAGAAGAATAAGAGCTAGTGTATCAAGTGGATCAGGTGGTAGGGGCTATCAAGGCCCCAAAGCTAAAGGGAAAGGACCTCAACCAACTCAACAAGTTTTTTTATGAGATATCCCTACAACTGCCTGATTACAAGGGTGTGGAAGATGTTGCAGAACATGTACATAAGTGTGAGCTACTATGGCATGTAAAGGGAATCATTTCCCTAAAGAGGAAGGCAAGCCAATTTATAACCACATTGCAAGGGTACAAGCATAGATGGTACTAGAAATATGACCCACACCAGATAGTGGTGGATTACACTACGTTGTGTGATGCATTCTTGGCAGAGTTCCACATTCCTGAGTTCAAACAGAAGAGCATCAATGCATTGAAATAAATTCAGCAAGGGATGGTTGAGAGTGTGCATGAGTATGATGCACACTTTAAGATCCTCTTATAAAAATTATCTTATGATATTAATCCTTCCCAACATGCTCATTGGTTCTTCGGCAGGTTAATCACACATTTCAAGAGAGCGCTTTCACATAAGACCTTCACAGACCCACACGAGGCCTTGGAAGCTACCTTACGCGCCGAGGCCATAGGAAGCATGGACACCAGAGTCAATCCATTTCTTGAAGCCCAGATCACTGCCATGGCAAAGTAGCTGGAGAAATTATCTACGAACTCAACACATGAGGCTTGCAATGGACTATGGTGCACAGACTATGAAGTAGAGGGACATATGAAGGACAATTTTCCGCAAAGATTGGTGTGCGCCATAATGGTGGACTATGAAATTTTCCATGGAGACCATGATGTAAGTAGGTGCCCTCTACTACTATAGTGCGTGATCCATAAGAATGTGTCTTGCTACTGCAAAATTTTCACTTCCACTACTCATGACACCAAGGACTGTAGATTGATTGACCAAATACACGATGCCATTGATACTGGCGTGTGTCAGACTAGTATTACAAGTAGCCCCAAGGATGATGGTCACCATTATGAAGGGTCACATGTGGATGGAGGTGGTCATGAGAAGAGGCTTTCACAGAGGATTTAGAGGTTGTGGCAACCACAGAGGTGGAAGAAGTGAGTTCCCACATGGAACTTGTTACAACTATGGGTCTATATAACACTATAAAAATTTCTCGATCTATTATAGTGATCTTGGTGTGGAAAGAAAAAAAAGTATGAGGAGTGCCCATAATTATTTGAGCACATGAGAAAACAACAAAGGGAAGGAAAAAGGCACTAGGATGGTAAGCATAAAAAATCCAACTCGCAGTGGATGCCAAGGGTGGTGAAAATAGGTGAATCATAGTCATTTTAACAAGAACCTACACTGGTAACAATGTGGAGCTGAGGCTTCACGCATTAGAAGGGAGACACAACGTGAGCTGAAGTTGCGTGTGCTAAGAGGCATAAACTAGTTACTAGAGAAGAGGTGGTGCACAGGAAGTATCTAGACCCTGCTCACCAGAAAGAGGTCTATCATGAGACCATGGATGTGATTCGAAGCCTACAGGGATATATCTAGTGCCTAAAGGAGCAATCATGAAAGTTAGAAAAAAATAAGAGCATTGAGGCTCCACAGAAGGATATAGATGAAGTCAAGGAGGTATGAAAAATGTTGAGGCAAGAGAATATCACCCCTCTACTAAGAGAATGGTTATGGGAGAAATTACCATGCTGGAGGAGAGTGTGAGTGCCAATAGGTTGCATGCTAACCTTCCCCCTCACACCATTGACTATGATAAGGAGATTACCTTGAATGCAGTAGTCGATAGATGGCTCCTGAACAATATTCTGATAGACATGGGTGTGGAGGTTAATGTTCTCACCCTAGATGTATGGAATCAAATGGGAAGGCCCTCATTATAGCCATCCTCAAATGTGTTTTATATGGCTAACAAGACAAAGGTGATGCCCATTGGTGTCTTGAAGGACACTGCTATCACTATCTAAGGGGAAAAATTTATTGGAGACTTTGAAGTCTTGGTGCTAGCTGAGGAAGATAACTTTCCAACATTACTTGGGTGCCCCTTGGTGCTATAAGAACAATGTTGACCTATGGTTCAATAAGGGATACATAATTTTGAGAACAAGGAGGAATGTGTTATCATCCCTTTGACCAGATGGAAAGTCAACACCCTATATTGAGCCCTTGGGAGAATAAGTACTCGACAGAATCTATGTGTGCACTATCAGAGACCCTGAGGTGTACACCCAACAAAAGGATTTATTCAGTGGGAGACTCAATCTATGAGTGATACCACTAGTGTATCATGTGACATTTGGGCGCATGAGACATATGAGTTAATTGGATGGAAATTGAGAGTATTTGTTACAAGAGTGACAAAGGCATGCCCACTTAGGTTCCTGAGAGGGAAACAGGTTTGCCAAGCTACACTGGGGAAGGAAACCTAATGTTTTCCTATGAGCCATGGAAGCCCAATGGAGATGCGATATCAAAAGGAGGAGCATGTTTGTCTACACTTTACGCGGGACTACAACATTGGTGTGTGGTGCATCAGGACAATCTTCTAGAGTGTGTGAGGTGAGGATTGCACTCTCTATTAGATTCTTCTAGAACATCGTGCCTACTAAAATTTGTGGCTATGATGGAAGGGAAATCCACCTTACAACATGTTCAAGGAATGTGAGAAGATATGGATGGGAGGCATAAATTTACCCCCTTCCCTCTAGGTGCACAAGTTTTATTCCACACTACAGGGTTGTGTGTGCACATGGTACATTCATTTAGAATTATGACATCATTTAGGGAACTGTAAGGAGTTAACAGATGACTTGATTCAAACCTTTGAGTATCAAAGTCCTAAGCCATTGGTGAACGAGGCATTGTAGGTTGTTAAGCACATAACTATGGGAGACAGTGCCATGGCTGAGGATAGAATTCTGGTATTATTGGGAGAACCTGATTTGGAGGTGCATTTTGATGTGGAGGAGCCAGAGGAAGTGCAACTTGAGTGCGCCTACATGGAGAAAGAGAAGGGAAAGTTAGTCTATGTGATAGATGGTGAGGAAGTGGAGAACTTGGATGTACTATGGGTATGCATAAGGTTATGGATAGTGTTGATGAGCAAGTGCATGCCTACCATGAACCTCTAAAAATCAAGAAGGTTAACATTGGCTCAGATGTAGAACCTAAGGAGGTGACTATCATGGATTACTGGTCAGAGAAGAAGGTTTCAAAGATCATTGATCTGTTACGTGAATTTCAAGATTTATTTCCATGTGGGTACCATGAGCTTAAGGGAGTTCACCACTCTTTAGGGGAGATGCAGATCAAACTAAAGAAAGGCGCGCACCCGATTTGGAAGAGACCTTACCGAATGAATCCAAATTTATGCGTCAAGGTCAAAGAGGAGATTGACAAGATGATCACATCTAGCATCATTGACGCTATTAAGGAATCAAAATGGATAAGTCCAATGGTCATCAACATTAATAAAGGATGGAAGGATAAGGATTTTCATTGATTACCAAGATTTGAATGCGGTATGTGTCATTGATCATTTTCCAACCCCCTTCACCGAGGAGATCCTAGAAGGAGTAGCTGGGCACAAGATCTATTCATTCACAGATGGATTCTCAGGATATCATCAAGTTAGAATTACAAAGGAGGACCAAGAAAAGACAACTTTCACCACCAAATGGGGAATTTTTTCCTACACAGTCATGCCTTTTGGACTAAAGAACACGCTTGCTATGTTTTCATGCATTGTGGTTCAGGAATTTTAGAACTTCATCCACAAGTTTCTACAAGTCTACATGGATGACTAGATAGTATATGGATTAGTGAAAGACCATTGTGATAATTGAGGTTGATTTTTGAGAGATTTTAGTAGTTGAGTATATCCCCCAACATCAAGAAATTTCTTTTTGCTACCCCATTTGGAACCCTGTTGGGGTATATTATATGTAAGGAAGGCTTGCTGGTGGATCCTGCCAAAGTTTTCATTATTTTAGGATTGGGGGAACCTATCATCCATAAGTGTGGTGCGTTAATTCCTTGGGCATACGGGGTACTACCTAAAATTTATTAGGGGTTATGCCAAAATCACTATGCCATTGGAGGGATTTGGTGAAGCACTGATGTACATTTCATTGGGGAGAGGGCACAATAAATGTTTGATACATTAAAGAATAAGCTTATCACTATTCCCATATTACAATTTCCTTCCTGGGATAAGCCTTTCCATGTACATATTGATGCCTCAGGGATGACAACAAGAGTAGTGTTAACACAACTTGGTGAGGGGACTATTGATAACCCTCTTTGTTTTACAAGTAGGAAGTTGACAACAGTAGAACAAAACTATACTACTACCGAGCATGAGGCATTTTCGATGATCTACGCGCTGCATAAATTTAGGCAGTATCTGTTGGAAACACCATTTATATTCTACATGGACCACATGGCATTGAATTACTTGGTAAGCAAGCCCATTTTACAACATCACATATGTAGATGGGTCCTATTATTTCAAGAATTTGAGTTTACGGTTGTTGTAAAACTAGGTAAGAGTAACTTGGGACCTGGACCATTTATCAAGGATTGACTCAGGGGAGGATGCTCAGAGCATTGAGGATACAACTCGAGATGCACAACTATTTAGGTTACGATGCATGCCCTTTGAATTAGAGGATATTGCTGTGTTTCTCAAAATAGGTATGGCACTAGAAGAAATGAAGACTTTAGAAAGAAAATAGTTAGCTATATGTCATGCCCTACATGTTAATTAGTGGAGAATTATATAACTTAGGTCTATGATGAGGTTTTTTGCTAGTGTGTGTTAGAACATGAGTGCGTTGTAATCATGGAGGAAGCACATGGTGGAATTGCAGGAGGACACTATGTAGGGAATGCCACTGTGTGGAAGATTTTACTAGAAGGTCTTTGGTGGGAAAACATTTACTAGGATTGTATCGAGTTTTGCAAGGCCTGTGATCATTTCCATCACCTTGGAAAACCACAAAGAAGAGATGAAATTCCCTTGAGGCCGATAGCTTAACGCTTAACCATTTGAGAAGTGGGTGATTGATTTTGTAGAACCTATTTCACCTATCACATGAAGGACTGGTTCGTGTTATATCATCACTTGTAATGATTACTTAACAAGGTGGGTAGAGGTAGCACCTACAAGGGATTACATAGTCAACCATAATGGCAAGATTCTTATGGGAAAACATAATTTGTAGGTATGGGTGTTCTTTAATTTTGACTAGTGATAGGGGTACACATTTTTTGAATGAAACAATATGATTTTCTTGGCAGAGTTCATGGGGGCTCATCACAAGCCTACCCCTTATCACCCTCAGGTTAATGGAACCATTGAGGTATTTAACAAGATACTAAGTCACATGTTGACTAATATTTGTGATGTTGGGAGACTATATTGGGATGAAAAAGTCTCATCCGTACTATGGGCGTATAAGACAACCTATAAGAGAATGAACAAGGCCATGCCCTTTCAATTGGTGTTTTGTCAAAAACTATTTTATGAGTGAGTTTATGTTCCCATCTTTGTGTATTACACATGTAAGGAGGATTACGCCAATGAGGAAGCATTACAAAAATGCATGGATAAATTAATGCAGGTTGGATGAAGGATGATCACTTTCTAAATAGAGTTAAAAGACTAAGTATGCGAGACAAAAATCATGGCACAATCATCACATTAAAAATAAACAATTCAAAGTTGGGAAGATGGTCTTGCTTTATGACTCTAAATGTTTATGCCACCTTGGGAAATTGAAATTCCATTGGTTAGGACCATACATCATCTTATACATCCTTGATTCAGCATGTTCTAGTTACAAGCATTAGATGGGATCAGGTTACCAGGTTACTTCAATGGGAGTAGGATGAAGCCCTACTATAAATAAGGCTTCTGTGATTAAAAATAAGGAAGTATTTCCAATTAGATTAGATTTCCTTTAGTTCTTTTCCCTTTTTGGTTGTTTCCTTTGTCATCATTTCAGTTTTTTGTTTTGTGCATTGTTGGTGCACGGTAGCTAATTACATTGTAAGAGGTTCTATGTGTAGAGGACCATGCATACATTTTTGTGTGGGGTGAATTAAAAGATATGTTGAACATGGTCCTTCTTCGACAATGGACTATTGGGAAAGATTAGCATGAAAATTAGAAGAAATGAGCGGCATGATGGCTAAGGTGCATAGGAATTCATGCAGTTATGAAGGTGTGGTTGAGAGAAGTTTAAATACCACAAAGAAGGGAAGGATCACGCAGTATAACATAAGGTAGGAAGAACCATGGGGAACTACTTAGTGGATAGATGCAGAGGTTATGTACTTTAGCACGAGTGACATGCACATGAAGGAGGTATGTGGCAGTAAAGTAGTATTAACACTAGAAGGTTATAGCTATGACATGCAAGGGGAAGTTGTGAAGTTGATTTAAGTGAAATAAAGTTCTCTATTAAAAATTGATGTTAAGGCATGTGGTCAGAGGAACTCTAAGGCATCAAAAATGTATAAGTAAGAGGTAAGAGTAGTCATTTAGACTACTTTTCCTTAGATAATTTCTTTTGTGCTCCCAATCTCGAAGTGCGATGAAGGTTTTACGAAGAAGAGTGACATGAAGTAATATCATTAACTAGTGGACTTATGTAAGATGTAGTGTAATCTTGTGGCATAACAAGGAGGAAAGAAGACAACAGAATAGGAAGGAGGTTTTGTGAGAGAGAAGCAGGGAAGTTGTCAAGTTAGGGAAGATAAAAGGAAAGGATCAGAGCACCTAGATCATGAAGGAAAGAAGGAGGAGGAAGATGGCACCCAAGAAGGTTCGAACAAAGAAACCAGTGGTAGAGAAGAAGGATCACGTGGAAATATACTCAAAAATGTAGTACCCTTTAGGGGTTATCAAGGCATAAAAGTGGAGTTCAAAGTTATACAAATGCAAGATCAGTGAGTACAACCATAGGACAACTAACAATGAAAAGATGATGTTGGAAGACCTAGTGTTAGACACTCCAACTATGGATGAGCTTGAAAACCCTAAGGTTAACGACCCGGTGTAACAAGAGCTATAAAAGACTAGAGTTTTGCAGCTATGGGAGTTTCCATTATTTTCCAAACCCGCCATGTTGTTTAGGTGGTTAATGTTACTGGTGCATGAAGACTTCTTCTACTTTGCGGGAAGAAGAATGAGGATCACAAGGCCATTTGATTTAGATGGTTACAGGCCTGCGGAATATTGGAGAGGATATGGCACTTCGTTTATGTGCCGCTACAAAGATTTAGGAGTTGGCAAAGAAATTCAACTACGAGAAGGAAGGGCATAGGTTATTACAGATCTCCCAAACCCAACATTGAGATTCACCTCCTGGATCATTAGCTAAATATTGGGTGCACTAGATAGATGGACAGACATTAATAGGAGATTCCTGTACGTAGCCTACAAAGTTGTCCAAGAGGGCACACTACAAGTTTTTCCCAATTTATTGTGAATGGCATTATTGAAGAAGCACGAGTTCAAAATGAGGTAGGGGCAAAGATCACATGGGGATCCATCCTATTGTTGATAATGTTATGTAGGAGATTGGTGTCCCAGATGGACCAGATGGAACATTTTGATTCACCCACCCACGCATGCATCCCCTATAGTCCAATTCATGAAGTTCACCTGCGATGGAACCATCTTCGAGCACTTACAAGGCTAGGATGAACATGTGGTTTGAGAGATTACGCAGAAGCTTTTGAGAATGAGTGGCACATTAACCATGAGTTACCACAAGTTGTTGGGGACAAGGTAAAATTTTTATGTTACACAACATTTTTGTCTAACAAAGTTTATGATGGCCAAGGGAGAGATGGGGCCATGGTGCAAGATCCCCTTTGCATTTACTGCCAAATATATGAAGTGTGCCATCAACCAGATAAATTACGTGTAAAATTTGGTTTTTGATGCAGAAAAAGTGGATGTTGATGTCCACACATTGCACGCAACGTACAAATATGGAACTCGACCTACTTATGTCGAATTTTTGGAGCCATATTTTCTGGACTTACACCCTCAAATCATCATTACCATTAAGGGGTATGTCCATCAGGTGTTCATGTAGCTGCACCCCATAAAAAAATGAGGGATTGAGGAGGAGGATACAAACTCTCCCTTTCCAAAGCCATGGGAGATGCAAATCCCACCCATGAAAGTAGTGCAGGAAGAAGAGGAAGAAGAAGAAGAAGAAGATGAGGGGAAGTTAGATACTTCCAAGAAAAGGAAGTACTACATGCATTGGAATGGTAGCAAGGGCACCAAGAATTTGGTATAGGGTGGCACCAAGGCTTCATTGTTAGGGCATGAGGAAGAGAAGGAAGGAAGAGGAAGAGGAGGATCTTGAAGAAAAGAAAAAAAACACATGATGCATCAATCCCCACAACAAGCTCAGAGGAAGGAGAAGAAGAAGACCCGCTACATTCAAAGTAGAATTGGAAGCAGAGTTGGATGAGCAAGAAGTTGAGTCAGAGGCCATGGATGTAAGGTGAGGTGCAAGAAGAAAAGGAAAATTCTGTAGGGACTGAGAATAGTCAATGCATGTGAGAGGCCTCCCCAACTCAGACTGCTAGCAACTCAAAGGGAGATAAGGGGGAATTATTTACTCTAAAGGAGGATAAGGGATTCACCATGGGGTGAAGAAGTAAAGAACCAAGTGCAAAGCTATAAGGAATAAGTGGACACCTGTGTCCCCACATATGGAATTTGTGGATGACCCCACAAAGGTCTTATGCATGAGATTCTAGGCCACCCTCCCACCAGAAAAGTTACATGGATGGGATTTGATGGACCAAGATGGGGGTGTTCCAAGAACCAAGAAGATTCTCAAGTTGGAACATGCACTGCCACTACGAGGAACCTGAGTTCGAGGTCAACGATCATGTGATTGATGACCATCCATTTGAATAAGAAAGGAGGAGATACATATAAGGTGGTGGATCCTAACCACCTGACAGATGATCAGGCATGTAATGCATTTTACAAAATATGTCTTCAGAGGTAATCTAGTGTAGCTTGGATGTCAGGGGCACTGTTTGGACCCTGATCACAGAGAAGAAAAAAAGGAGAAGGAAATAGATAGATTTATCTAGGGGTTAAGGGGAGAATATGTGTAAAAAAAGGAGGCATATGACCGAGTTGGCACCCTAGTAAAGATCATTCTTGGGACAATGTACGACATTGGTAAGCCAGACTAGGACTGACTATGGCGATGAAATGGAGTACCTTGAGGACCTTGTGGGGATGTTACTCATTAACATCAAGGATGGACATGGGGCCCCATAGATGTAGATTACAAAGGAGAAAGAGGAGAACAAGGTCACCGTTGAAGCCTAGATCACTGAGTTGGAGGACTTTCTCACCCATCTCAAGGAAGAAAATATACTAGCAGATAGGGGCTTCAACAACTATAGAAAATGTGAGCTAATTATTGACATGTTGGTGATGAGAAATCCCTCAAGGTTTTTTAGGAGACCATCCCCACCGAAAAAGGTGAGTGCACACAGTTGGTTGTTAACACCATGACCCAGAAGGAGAAAATTAAAACAAAGCATGAAAAGCTAGACTTCAGGATCAATGAAACTCTGAGACTCCATCACTAAGAAGATGGATGAGTTGAAAGGTGTCTACGTGGAGCTGGGGGTGGCTATAATGCGATGAAGGGAAAGGTGGAAGAAATCACTCCATACCAGGTGCCCAATGGCATAGGAGAAGTGCCAGGGAAGGCCTTATCAGAATTGAAGGTCTGGGATAAATTTGAAGGATGAGATAGATGCAAAGTTCCTGGAAATCCTCAAATTGGTTGCATAACATATTTTTCCATTCTTAAATTCTTTATTTAGATTATTTCCAACCACTATTCTTTATTCTTTAGAGCATTCTTGCCTTAGTAGATTTTGGTCATAAGGAAATTTTCTGGGAATGCGAAGGATTGCCAGGGTGGAAACCCATTTAGTGTGGGGTGATGTTGGACCCTTAAAATAACTAAGTACCTAAGGAGTGAAGCCTTGTGGAGCATGGAAGTAGGGCACGAAGGCATGCATAGAAGTAATTCTTGGAGAGGCACGAAGGATCGTGCCCTAGGAATTTGGATTTGGGACTTAGTGAGTTTTGGACAACAGGAAAAGACACGCATAGGGAGTGAATGGAAAAGTGACAGATACAAATTTGGATAAGCTATGGAGACTTACAGCTCAGGGAAACAATATTCCAGGGTATCAATACAGTTATCATGAATTGATAAGGAGTCGAGGTTGTTATGAGTGAGTTCGCACATGCATGCTAAAGACACTTGATTGAGAGAAACACATGACGACATCTAGCATATTCCTAGGGGTTGGTGTGGAAATTATGGAGGATTCCTTTAGGCTATCGCAGGTAATGATGAGCGGTTAAGAGAATATTCCTTCGAGTTCCTCATATGGATGGTTTTTAGGAGAGTTTTAGAGAGATGAGAAAAAAAAATGGGTAAAGGTATGCGAGGATGAGAGAAAGAGATATAGTGGAATATGTAATGTGTAATGGTGAGCTCTGTAATGTATAAAATATCTACTACTATGAACATTCCTAGAGATGGAACTCTTTTTGATGTAATCTTGGCTACTGTATTTTGACTAATAAATATAATGAAGTTATTCTAAAATACTTATGTAATGGATCTAGATCTGTACATTTTCCTTTTTATGTTCATGGGTGTGTTACTAGTTTCCTTTATGATAATCATGATTTAGATTCTACTTCCATTATAATATGATCATGTTATCTCTATGTTTTGGTGCACTATATTAGGATTTAGTGCTTACACCTAGCTATCAAAAATGGGTGCACTTATTTTTTGGTTGTATTACATCCTCGTGTTAATGAAGAAAATTCTCATAAAGCTCACATAAAGGAGGGGCTCGGTGCCTGCGTGCACCTTAGGTGAGATTCCAGACTAATCTGGATGATGTGTCGGTGCATTTGGGGTTGGCTGTTGAAGCAGAAGGTATTTGGAGACTACAGGCCCTGTAACAGTAGTGAAAAAACACGGGAGTTGCAGAGCTTCCATATTTTTCCACCAATACTACACAACCATCTTAAAACCCTTTCTATCAAAACCAAGGAACAAAAAATAATGAAAAAGGATCCATTTTAAAGGATTAACTCATAAATTTTGGGAGTACTAAAATTATATCCCCGCACATGTCAAATCCACCGAATTAGCATGATAAGAGAGTTAGGTGACCTTGGCTTATTTAAAAATGATTACTCTTGTTGCGAGAGAGATCTCCTCATAATCATGCCATATTTTAAATTTATTAATGTTGACTCCATCATTCGATAGTGCCTCAGCCACACCATTCCCCTCTCTATAAACATGGTGAATATTGATGTTTGTAAAACCTCTACATAAGGCCTTGGATTCATTTATAAATTATTTTATGGTTTAGATGGGGGGTTGAGCTATAAGGTTGTTCATAATGCTCATAGAGTCTCCCTCAATAATTAAATCGTTCACCTTGAGATCACTATCAATTCTTATTCCCCAGAGAGTGACGAGGGCCTCAACATAGTGGTTTGATTGTTTGCCCATAGGACCTGCATAAGCAATAATGGGGTGTCCATGATGGTTTCTAATAATACCACCCTCTCCAGTTGCACCTGGGTTACCCTTAGAGGCCCCATCAAAATTCAATTTGTGTCATCCATCATGTGGTGGAATCCACTGAACAAGAGACCTATCAATGTTGGGAGATATAATTTGAACCTGTTGAATATCAATATTCCAGACACTTAAGAATCTTTCCTCTTCTTTGGGGTACTAGGAGATATTATTATTATTAAGACATGACTTGAGTATTATTATACTCTTTTCTTTTAAACTTTGTTATATGAACTTGGATTGAATATTGTGTGGTTTGTATAGCTAACACTTGACTCGTATTATTAATATACGATGTTGATATAAATATGATTGAATGTTTAAGTATAAGGTTTTATACTTGCTTAATGTTATTAAATAACCCTCTTCAGGTATAAATAGCATAGTTGATATGTTTTTGGAATTGATATTCATAATTTTTATCTGTTAGTAATATGATATATTCTCTTAATGATTTGAGTTGGAAAATCATATGTTTCTTTTATGGATTATGAAAGAAAGGAAAAAGGGAGATGATAAGTTATTATGTCAAACAAGTTTTAGCTGAATTATGTTCATTGAAATATTTCAATGTTATAAATTGTAAAGATAAGATGGTTGACTTTTCCATGCCAATTCTTTTGAATTGGTGGTTGCCTAACATTTTTACAGATGGAGAAACTTAGATCTTATTTGACAAATGATTTGTTAATGGCTATGTTGAATTCTTGTTGTTACGATTGAAAGATGCATTCTTTACTTGATTGTTGTAAAGCAAGCCTGATCTTTATTCTTCTCTGAATAAATTGTTAAAGGCATTATGGCCTCTGAGCTTTTGTATCATTTTTGGAAAGGAAAATAAAAGTTTAATATTCAAGTTTTGAATATTGTTGTAATAATGATCATGGTTGTTTATATCATTTATTTAGTCTAGTGTATCTAGTAGGATATAATTATGATTGAATTAATAAATATGTTTTCATGATAAGTACTATTATTAAGTTGAATAATGAGCTATGAGTGAATACTATCCTTAATATATTAGCTTTAAGTATATGCAATGAATTAAATCTATAGTAAGGAAATGAGATAGAATCTATTACAATAAATGAATATGGTTTGTTATGTTATAGTTCTATGATTGGATTATTGTATGATGATAAATGATTAATGATCATTTATTAAATAATCCTAAGTATGTTGACTTTATGGATATAAATGATTGTATTACATGTAGTTGATGAGATTAATAGCTTTGTACTTAAGAAATTAAAACGACAATATCGTAATTAAATTAAATTAGGGACTGTGTAATAACATAGTCAACTGCTCTAATTATATTAAGATGTTTAATGAATGTACATAAATAAACTTATGGAATCAATAACGAATAATTATTGAAAGTAGGTAGTGGACCTAGGATTGAATAATTATTGTGATGAAATATCGTTGCGTTATGGAATATGAACTTGTTGTAGAGATGATTCAATGAGATGAATAATTACAACAAATATAATACATGGTACTCAACGGGCCAACTTCAGATGGATGTTGTAGTGTAGTGTTCATCGAATGACGTGGTTCATTCAATGAATATTGTCATACAACAGTTATCCTAAGTTGTCCCTTAAGCTCCATTTATTATACACGTCATAATAAATAAGGGAGTTGAGTTGTGCTCAGATGTGGAGGTTGTCTGTCTAGTACAGTCTAGTTCCTTTGTACCAACTTATATTGGCTACGGGGAAGAAATTGATCGTGTGACGATGCAAGTCATTACATGAGCTCTTTCTCTCCCATAGGCAACCTAAGCTGGCATAGTCATGTTTCATCACATTGGATGAACAAGTTTTGTATCGAATGCGTAACTTGAATTTGATTAAATACAACAATTAATCTAATTATGATAACTGAACCAAGTGATATGGTGATGGGACATGTTTCTTTTGATCTGTTGACAAATGCATCGTCATGAACCTAACCATGGAATACATGAATCTTAAACTTTGGCCAAAGTAGTGTAAGTCATTACACTATCAGGATGCACCTAATTCTAGCAAAAGTGTATTATGTCGGATGGGATTCGATTGACTGAAATCCCGGTAGACACTTAGAACTACACTTGTAAATCAATGTTGAGGAGGCAATCACTTGTATAATTTTTATACTGACTCAAAAGAGTATTCTATGGGAGATCGAGTACGATCTAGTTGAGTCATACTTATTCACATGCTATATTGATTTGTTATATGAAGAGTTGTAATTATAAGTTGTTGTATTTAAATGTTAGCTTGTACATTTAAATCATGGAAGGCATATGTATAATTTGGGAAGACAAAAAAATTGTTGATCTAATTTTTTCTTTCCTTTTCAAGTTAATGAACTCCAATCCATTTATCAAACAGGGTTGACATCCGTGTAAGGATGTTAACACTTCTAGGAGCTGACTTCGTCGGTCAGCCCCCACATATACCATCTAATCCATTTTACTCTTTAATTACTTTTGTTTTACAGTTTTTCAAATTTACAACGAGGTCATCTACTTTGCACCCATCTATTTTCATCTATTATACTTTGAGGTACCTTGAACCATCACATTTTGTAGTTATTTAAATTTATTTAGTAAATGATAGATAACTAGATAACATGCAGAAACTGATACATAATGTAATCTAGAAATGAAAGAAAATGGATGACAAATATTGATCTGTTCTAAACTAACACAAAGTAAATTATACCTGGTTGGGTTAACAGAAACCCAGGCTACAGAGGGGAATGATGACAATGACCTGAACAGATGAAGTTAGACAACAAGCTGGAAATGCAGATCTGAGGTGACCTGAGTGCAAATGAAGTGATCATAGAGGCATGAGAACACTAGAAATAACCTACAAAAGGAGATATGAGATAGAAAAGTAGAGGATAGAAAAAACATGGATTAGGATAGATTAGATAAAAATTAGGACTATGGTCGATGATGATTGGGATGGGTTGGCAACAACTGAAGTGTAGAAAAAATAGATTGGGGTGACAGGGAATCACGATAATAGAACTGAGAACTGGAAACAATAACAAAACAGAAGCATACATTGAGAGGGACCTGAAAATAACATAGGAATGGGTTGATGATGACCTAGGTGGATCAACGACGACCTGAACAGTGAAAAAAAAATCCAAAGGTAGATGATCTGAATGAGAAACCTGTAAATAGAATGATTGGTATAACATGTTGAGGATGGAATTTTGAAAGCAAATGAACATGCATGACGTTATATTCTAACAGATAATAACAACAACATATGATAGCATGAAATAAAATGAAATCAAAGTAAACCTCCCAAAGTCTCCATAAGTGATGAAAGACAAACTTCAATGGACTCCAAGAGGGTTGAGACACCTGCAAGGATGCTCAGATTCAAAGATAATTTTGCACAGTGCAAGAAATCTCGGGTTGTGTCTTATTTTGGAAAGGGGGTAGAATCGGTCTTAAAGGGTCAATGACGACCCAACTGGGTCACCGCCGACTATGGGCAACCATTCCTTATAGTGGTGAATGATTGATTTGTTCATGATATGGGGCTTCTAGGGATCGAGATAAGTGCTTTAATGCATGTAGGCAGGTAATTCCTATGGAAGTGTCATGAGTAGGTAGGAGATAACGATGGGTTAGATAAAAGTTAGAAAAAGCGTAGGAATGTGGATTTAGGTGTTTAGGGATAAAAACATCCTAGAAAGAAAGCTAATTAAATATAATTAGCTAATAAGGAGAGATGAAAGCTAATTAAAAATAATTAGCTAATTAAGATTAATTAACAATGATTAATTATGAATTAAAGGTGATGGACTAATAGATGGGGATTTAAATAAAAGAAATGAATTCAATTAAAATGGGTCTAGATAGGACCATGGTGAAAGATACGCACGCGAGCAATCAAGGGTATCGATACCAAATTTCCCGTAATTATAATGTTTGGAAAGTGGTTGTTATATGAAGAAGGTTTTAAGGTGTATAAGTTGAACTCCTGATTACTATCAGATATGTGGGAAACATACATATCATCATTGGTATTCTATTCAAAACTTGTGTGATGAGTAATAATCTTGCAAGTCCTTTGTTTTGAGTAATATCAACAAGGGTTTCTAGGGGTGGGCGTTCCTTGTGAAAGCAGGTGCTTCACTAAACAAATATTGTGTGATTTTTCATATTCATGCAAGTCTTTTGGTTTGTATAATATAATTAAAAGTTTCGATGGGTTTTCTTCCCCTTGAGGGTTTTTGACTTACACCTTGTGTTCTTGTGCACTCTCTCATGTGAATGGTTATTATATGTTGATTAAGCTCACATTAATGCATGGTTGAATGGTAAATGGTTTATGCAAGTTAAATTGAGCTGGTTAAAGAATTTGAAGGACTGATTCACCCCCTCCTCTTAGTCCATTGTGCTTCTAACATTATTATCATTTATTAAATAAATGGTTAATTAATTATCTTACACATTACAACTAATTAAATTAGTTACTTAATTAGGAAAACATACTTATTTTCCTAGACAACTACCACTTAGGTTCCCTTTTGACCCCACTTGGATTACACTTCACCAGTCTAGTCAGCTCCACTTATAGAATTCTAGAAAGGTGGGGGAAATTGAATTGCATGCACAACCACCTTTCTAGATGTAACTTCTGCAACTCGATTTATTTACTATCGCTCATGGGAATAAATTCATCTGAACTATTCAACCTCCCTTAATTGTTATTTTTAGTATGTGCATTTAACCACCTACAACTGCTCTCAAACCACTACTTAGACTCTACAAAAGAGAAAGCCTATCCTTTACAAATCCTCTTGGATTTTCTCTTAGATTCATGTATATTACTTTGTCAAATGTGTTATCCAATATTTATATATTAGAAGCTACTTCAAATCAAAAATTGCATTTGTAGCATTGTAATTCTCTCATTTGGAGGCCACTTTGAAGAACACCCAAAATAAATTATTTACAAGGTTCCACAAGCTTAAATCTTTCACAAAATTATCATTGAGGTTTGCAAGAAAGCCACAAAGGATAAGGTCTTCTAATATGCTTATCTCTTTGTTTTTACCGAGCTTTCCATGTTCACATATGCATAAGATGTTTCCACTAGTAAGGGCTTCTCTTAAGCATCTCGAGTATAACAATAACAATAATCGTATGTTTTTCATACTTTATTTGGTTACAACAAGAAAAATATGCAAGAAGTACTAAGACTCTTTAGTCCCTTGTAAGGAACAACATGCTTCCTAAAGTATTCATAGCCCAGTGAGGACCAATAGAGACAAACACTTTTGGTTAAGAAGGGACTATTCCCAAATCTTCTTGGCACTAACTCATAAGGTAAGATTAAAAAATCTAAGAGTGATGAGGTAACCACTTAAGAAGCTTCCCTACACATCTATAGGTAGATCCCTAGCTATGATAATAATATGAAACCTCATTCCAACATACTATATAAGAGCTACAAGGCAGTGTTGCATGATAATGGACAAGTACCTAAACCCCAAAAGACTTAATTTTACAAAGGATTAGCTCAAAACTCTTAAGTTTAAGTTGTGATTAACTAATTTGGTCAAGGATCAAGTCTAATCTCTCCCTTAACTATCTTTAAAATCCCCAGGAGTAAAATACATAAATTGAGAGTGGTAGTGAAGTTTCTAGGTCTAGGATGTAACTAGTTTTAAGTGAATTGAAGCAAAACTTGGCTTAGTGGTTAATTCAACTTCCCAATCTACACCCTACCTAGAGGACACTAGCCTACATCAATCCACAACTAGAGGAGATATAGAAGAATCAAATCTCTAGAGTCAGATAATGTTATAATAGATACTACATTAATCAAACCTATGATCTCCACAATTGTAGTGTGATGCATATCCTAATGGTCATCCACTTCTGTGTGCATCTTGTGCATGTAACCTACATTGCTCTATGTTTTCTTAAAACAAAGAGTAGTGAATTGAGTAATCTATCTAGAGCTACCACTATTGAAAACTTTTCTTCAATACCAAGTTTCATGCAATTTATGAGCATAAATATTCTCCTCAACTCTTGACAAGCTTAACAAATTGTAGTTTTTTATCTCTTCACATGAGACATGGCTTGCCCATCTAAACCAAACTTGAGATTCAAAATTAACCTTAACTTTACTAAAATTTTAATGACATTTAGTGAATCAAGATATCTTGATATCCTACCACCTCAACATGGTTTTCCACTGCTGAATTCTAGGTGGTGATGAAGTCATCCCCCATTTGATTCCCCTACCCTCCCATTTCTTAGGGGAGGGGAACTATGGAGTTCTTTGAGGGGAAATCTATTTACATCTTGTTGTGTTGGACTTCACCAACACATAATACTATGGATGCTGAGGTTCTCGTTCCTTCGCTACTTGGATAAGATTGCTTGCTTTGCTTTATATGTAATATTATGGGAGAGGATGGTTGGGTGACACTAAACACATTATTAGGAGATCCTTTTTCTTGGGTTTCTTAGCCTTCAATGGATGATCTATGACTTCCTTTCAATGTGTGAGTATGGAAAACTTGTGCATAATGGAGAGACAAGGAGATCATCAAACCTTCTCTTCTATGTCTTCCTTACAAACCTTGATGATAAGGTTGTGGAAGCTTTAAGCTTGTGGAACCTTTTAAGAGTTTAGATTGTGGGTGCTCTTAAATGTGACCTCTAAATGTGGATTTGACAATGCTATAAACACAAATTTGGGTGAACTTATTCCCATTGAGGGGTAGTAAATAAATTTAGTTGACAAAAGTTACATCCGTAAAGATGGTTGTGCATGTAATTCAATTGCCCCCACCTTTCTAGGATTCTATAAGTGGAGTTGACTGGAATAGGGAAGTGGAGTCCAAGTGCAGTCCAAATGGAACCTAAGTGGTAGTTGACTAGGAAAATAGGTGTATTTTCATAATTAAGCAACTAATTTAATTAGCTACAATGTGCAAGATAATTAACTAAACAATTATTTAATAAATGTCGATTAACTTAGCTAAAGTTGGTTAGGAACTAATTTAATTAATCCCAAAAGGTGAATGTACATGAATTAATTAATTTAATTAATCAATCACAAGGGGACAAATAAGAAGATGTGAATTGGGATAATACTAGAAACAAGTATGTGATTTTGGGGTGTCTACACAATGACACTACATGCGCATGAAGTATCATAATGTAATTTGTTTGTTTTGTTGTTAACATGTCATTTTCATACTTTTAGTTCTTAACTATGTTTTCTACCACATTCTATTTTTATATTGTAAACAATCTTATGTAATATGATAATGTGTTTCAAATAAAACTAGTGCATATAGGCTATGAACATTTAGATATGAGAATTGTGGAGAGATGTGAGTCTTAAGGATTTTATCTTCGATTTTTAGTATACCATATTTATTGATAAATTCCTCACCTTCTTCACAATTTTCCTAGTGCATGGTGACAAATGGCATCAATTTGATTATACTAATGCGTAAGGATCAGGAAATATTTCGTGATAAAAAGGGCCCCAAACTCCATCACATGGTTAAGATATTACAATTTTTTGATTGACTTGCCCAATAAAAAAAAACTTTTTAATTACAATCAAATGAATGCCAGACTTAAAATTAGAGATAAATGCAAACACACTCTAGACATTACGAACCAATATTACCCAACTACTATTATAAATAACTAAATATAACACAAGAATATCTAATATGAAATATAGAGTGAATAATTCCTTGTAGTGGCATTAAAAAGAAAAGGAGGGGTATTTTTCTTTTTTAAAAAATTAAAATTAGAAAAACAATAAGATTACCTACTTACTTTATCGTCACTGGAGTGTATACTCATATATAAGGGTTCTACGACTAGCAATCGCTTGTGTACAATGCAATGTGAATGCCGAACTGTATATGTTATTTGATTTAGAGGGATAGTTATTACTTTTTTTAGTTGATGTTGATAAGGGGTGTGATTGATTTTGGTTGTGTAGAAATTTAGATGAACCAATTAATTTAAATAGCGCAAACATGAGGTCTATCCTTTAAAACATTTCAATATGAAAAAAAGTGATATAATTTACAAAGAATTTGGGAGAAGTCAACTTATGTCAACGGAGGTCAAATTTTTGCAAAAACAAAGTTACGTTGTAGTGGTTCTACTCGTTTAGCTAAATTGTCTCCTTCAAATTGTATTTCTAGTCAGTTTGTGCTACCATATACTTAACAAATTTGGCATATCGGGAATACCAGAGCTGTTGAGGAATTTAAATATTTTTTAATAAAAAGAGTTATGACAAGATGGAAAAATGTGTTTGAAAAGTGTAACTCTAAAAATTACTTATAAATACAGATATTTAACATGCATTGCACTAACCTGTGCATTGTCCAATGGAGAAAATCAGATATTAAGACTTATTAGGCAGTTTAATAGAATAAAAAGATACACAAAGATTGTGATTGCCTTGGCTTATTTTATAAAAACAATTTCCACTTGAATACATGGAAAGCTTGTCGCAAAATTCATTGGTTTACATTGAGTAAATGTGTTACCAAATGCCTTATGGTTTCCATTATCAAAATAATAAATATCTTACATAGCATTTATTTCAACCATTGTTTTGAATGCTTCAAATATGTATTTGTTAAAACTTTGCTCCTAAACTAAGAAGACATATATAAATCCACCAATTTCTCTGTGACCGTAACATTATAAGGGAAATACATATGGTCAATATGTTTGAAGTTTTGTCGATTGCATGTTACATGATACCCATGTTTGATCCATGTTTGAGCCCCATTTATATGCTATTGGTAGCCAGTAGTTTTCATTTGTGAAAATTTCAAATTTCACTCATATGTTGTTTGAATGATGCCTTGTATTGGTTAATCTAATGTAGTGGTTATTTTGTGTTTTTCCTAACTCTCACACACGTTTGCGAGAAGTCAACTTATGCCACGGAGGTAAAAATTTTGGAAAAACAAAGCTGTGGTGTAGTGGTTGGACCCATGGCATTGAACCTCGGGGTCACAGGTTCCAGTTTTGCCGATCCCCACTGCTAACGTGCATGAGGGATAGGCTCTTCCATTCTTCTGTTTTTGTGCATGCATTTGCATATAGACCAAATTCTTAAAAACATCTTTAAATTTATCAATCTAGTAAATTTTCTATAATCCGTATGGTTATTTCTTCTCTTCATGGAATTCTGGTTTCAAAATTTGTATTTGTATTTGTATATGAACGTCCCTTATTTTCTCCTTAATTTTTCGATCTTCATATTCAAGTCTCCGCTTCCTCTCTAAGCTCAAAAGGACTTGTGTGATTTTGGCACCATGGCTCAAGAATGCAAAGGATAAGATAAAATAGATCATTCACTGCCTCTTTCATTTGTTTATGATTCTAGGGACTTTTTTTCTAGAACATGTGTAAAGTCTGATTGTAATGAAGAGCAGTTTTCTCATTGTGAGTCAGCTACAGGATTTGGTGGCTATTGTCACAATAAGGTTCCTATAGGACCAAAATTTCAAGCCTGCAGAATCCTTCAACCACATTCTTCTATTTCACATGCCATTAGGGGGCAGCTTGTGCATCTGTGTTGAAACCTAGTTGATGATTTGAAACTGTGTTAAAAGTTTAAATAACAGTTTCAAGTTTAAACCTAAACTGCATTATATGTATACATGGAAAAAGAAGGAACATATATCATATTTGGATTACAAATGAAATCATTTTCTGAATGCATTTTCTGTTTATGCTCTACTTGCACAAGCAACCCACAGACATTCCAACGATAATGTTCTCTGGAGAATGTTTTCAGAATGTGGCTTTAGCCTTAAGATTTGGAATCAATCGCTTATTCGATGTGCTGCACGATGTTGCGTCGGGAAAAGACATGAAATTTTTTGTTGCGGTACGGCATTTTCCTTTTATTTGAGGTGAGAAATTTTAATTTAATCTAGTTGCTTACCCTACAATTGAATGCCGAGTGTTGCGATAAATGTTATATACATCATCATAAAATGTGTTATTGCCAATTTTGTATATTACTTGTAAGAGTCTTCCCTTTTGAATTGTGTAATGATGAATGGACTGGTTCAACCATATTAGAAGTAATATTCATCAAGAAAGGTTTTCTAATCCTTGAATTTTTATATGTAAACCAATGCAACGCCTGATTAATTAAACACAACCTCTATCAAGCACTTATTCACCTTTACAATAGGATAATACCGATTGATAAGCATAAAATATACGAAGAATTCAATCTGACCACATGGAATGGTAGGATCCTCACCTGTTACCCCACTATAAGCTCTGTTAATCGATTCTTGCTCCGTCACGTGATGTAGAGTGGTACTTCTGTTAATCATTGTGAGCATGCTTTTGAACTTTACTCCAAACTTTCCAAATGCAAAAACATATGATCCCTTCCTCCAGAAGCAAGAAGGAGTCCCATGATTCAAATTTAAATTTTCATTAGGGCATTGTGTCAAACAGTTCACATGCATTCTCGTGTCTATAAAATTAGCAAAGATGGGACAATTGAATATCTAATCGTCAAAGCTTTAAATCTTTTCTAATTCAATCTCTTGATAAGAGAGGCTTTGATGTACCATATTACAACTCGACTGAATTGAATATCATAAGGATAACACTATGGAAGCCATTTCTCCAATTCCTCTTCTTATGTATGACACAACCTTGTCGGGCATACAATAACTATTAGACCTTCATGTATGTGAGAAGATGCCATAGAAATTGGTTGTTGATACACATAATGCAGACCCCTTCTTATACAATTAGAATAGGATGGAGTAAATTTTCCATTTCCTTGGTTTCGAAGGCATCATCGGGCTCTGTTGAAACTAGAGAATGTTTTCAGAATGTGGCTTTAGCCTTAAGATTTGAAATCAATCACTTATTCGATGTGTTGCACCATGTTGCGTCGAGAAAAGACATGAAAATTTTTGTTGCAGTATGGGCATTTTCCTTTTATTTGAGGTGAGAAATTTTAATTTAATCTAGTTGCTTACCCTACAATTGAATGCCGACTGTTGCGATAAATGTTATAAACATCATCATAAAATGTGTTATTGCCGATTTGTATATTACTTGTAAGAGTTTCCCTTTTGAATTGTGTAATGATGAATGGATTGGTTCAACCATATTAGAAGTAATATTCATCAGGAAAGGTTTTCTAATCCTTGAATTTTTATATGTAAACCAATGCAATGTCTGATTAATTAAACACAACCTCTATCAAGCACTTATTCACCTTTACAATAGAATAATACTGATTGATAAGCACAAAATATACGAAGAATTCAATCCAAGCACATGGAATGGTAGGATCCTCACCTGCACCCCACATAAGCTCTGTTAATCGATTCTTGCTCCATCACGTGATGCGGAGTGGTACTTCTGTTAATCATTGTGAGCATGCTTTTGAACTTTACTCCCAACGTTCCAAATGCACAACATATGATCCCTTCCTCCAGAAGCAAGAAGGTGTCCATGATTCAAATCTAAATTTCATTGGGGCATTGTGTCAAACAACTCACATGCATTCCCGTGTCTGTAAAATTAACAAAGATGGGACAATTGAATATCTAATCTTTAAAGTTTTGAAGCTTTTCTAATTCAATCTCTTGATAAGAGAGGCTTTGATGATCCCTTCTCCAGAAGCAAGAAGGCGTCCATGATTCAAATCTAAATTTCATTGGGGCATTGTGTCAAACAGTTCACATGCATTCCCGTGTCTGTAAAATTAGCAAAGATGGGACAATTGAATATCTAATCTTCAAAGTTTTGAAGCTTTTCTAATTCAATCTCTTGATAAGAATGGCTTTGATGTACCATATTGCATCTTGATGGAGACCAGACTTCCAATGGCATAACATTAATCTCTCAAAGAATTTGCATCCTTCAAATTTGATTGAAGTCTTGATACAATGCCCTACAAACAAAAGACCACCAAAAAATTAGTATGGTATAATAGCAGGATCTTTGAAGTTCTGAGACGAAATCAACTGTCAAGAAACTCAACACTAGTATACTACAATACCTCAATAATGTCAGGCTTGTCATGTGAACATTTCAATATTTTCCATGATTTTGAGTGCATAAAAAGTGTCTTTGACTTGGGCAGTAGGAGATCTCAGTGATTGAAATGCAAGGAAACATGTATAAGTGGAATACTTTGCTTCAATGCCCAACACGTCAAAAGACCTCAAGGCTTGGTAAGTTTCCTCAAGACTGGGATTAACATACCACAAAATCAGCTATATTTTAATATGAAAAAGGAACTGTTAAAAATACCCGAAAAATGCGAAAAACGTCCGAACGGCCAGACAACCGTAGAATCGTCAAATTCAACATCGCTGCAGAAACATCCGGAGGTCCTTTACCATAGGGGGAACGCCTTCGGCGTAATTAAAAAGGAAGAACGGGTATTTCTTTATTTAAAATTAAAAAAACAATCAGATTACTTTATCATCGCTCGAGTGGGGGTTGTATGATATCACGCCCTTCGTAGCGTCGAGTTTGAGTGAGAGAGAGATAAAAGAGCAGGGCATGGAATGGAAGACATCTACGTCTGTGGCAGCATCTTTTAACATGTGAGTGTGATTTGGTTTTACTTGATTTCCATTAAACATATTTTGAGATGAGAATGAACGGGCTAGGGTTTCTAATTAAAGGTCTCTGGTGTACTTAATTGAGATATAAGTTTGGAAGATAGAAATTCAATTATATTTTAACAACTCAATTTAGTTTTTAAAATTAATGCTATTTTAAATGTCTCTGGAATTCACCGCACATATACTTTTCTCTTGTTATTGTATTTATTGGGCAGACCGTAAAGAACGTTTATCTGAAAGTTGTTACCTTTATCTACCTAAGTATTTGGATTTTTCTGCTGGAACTGCAAACTTGAGTTTGTTTTTACCTAGTCGTTATTATATGGGAAAAACCAGATTTTTATCAAAGGTTGTTTCAAAATTTAGCTGGGTGACGTGGAACAATTGATTGGTGTGAGTACTGAGTCCTGATGCATGCATGATTGGAATGATTGTTTGATTACTGAAGCACCCCTGTTTCCGGCATTTAAGGTTATGGTTGAGAACCTTACCCTTATAAATTTTCAGGAATCAATTGCACGTGCCACTGTTCATGACCCGTCTCTCAAGTGATGGTTCTTTTAGCGCATGCATTGATTATCGAGCATTAAACAAGAAGACTCAAAAGAACCAGTTTTCTACTCTGTTTTATATGTTAGAGATAGAGAGATGTATAAGGGGTGAGTTTAAATTGTGTGAATCTCTTGCTGTCTGCAAGTTTCTTTTATCTTGTTTTGTTGGATAAGATAGGACTTGTGATGGGACTAGATCTATGACTAATGGCGTGGGGTTTAGACTTGACTTTTCTTAAATGTTGCAAGCTCACTCCGTGAGTGATAAGCTCCCCAACTAACTGATGAACTTTTGCAATAACTGACTGCAGTACTCTGCTGGGACTGGACCCTTGTGTTGTTTATCTTGGAAAGCTTGGAACGGTACTGTAGTGATCTTCCAGACTTGGGGACTTGTTGTATGTTTATTATTTTGAACATTTATGATGATTATTTGGGTACCATGTTGCAGGCTGGTCCCTAATGTGGTTATTTTCCTAACCAACCAAGAAACTGCTGCATTAAGACTGTGTGCAGTACTGTGTTGGTCTGAAAGACATAAACTTGCTGTTCAATCTTGCTACTGTAATTCTTAAGCCGGTACTGTAGGGGTCTACCAGGCTTGGCCCTGTTTTCTGTTAATCTCCTGGATCGTCTATGATAGTTAACTGGGTCGATGTGACAAGATTACAACCAATTTTTTGATAGGTCCTTATCGCCATAAAGGCTAGGCACACACCTGAACCCTGGGAAAGGGTAGGCCGATGCAGTCACAGCTAGGCATCCCAATGAAGGGATGCCTTAGACTATGCAGCCCACAATTTCAAAGATCAACCTCACCGAAGCAAGATCTCAGACACAGCTTAACAATAAACAATAAAAGCTTATTTTATTAATTATGAGCGAAGATTACAGACTTTGGCACAATTGCATTACTTACTCATTACGGTCTTAGACGATGACACTGTAGAAATTCTCTGAGAATTTCAACCCTACGACCTATCCCATCTAAGCTTGCAGACTCTACAAGGCTTCTACCGAACCAAACTGGATTCCTTAGGCAATGGAGATCGACAATACTACTTCTTTGCTCACTTTTAGCAAGAACTTATTCCGACCGTCCAATCCCTCAAGCTGCCTTGCACGTTCACCGTTCTTTGTTTATAGAATTTTGGCTAGAATCAGAGAGGAGGATAAAGATTCCTTTGCAAGTAAAGATACCCCTATAAAGATTCCAAAATATGCTCAAATCATTGTCGATCTTTGCAATTGGTTTGTGGGTAGTGTCCCACAAAATCATCTCTATCAGATCAAAGTATACCAGGTTATGTGGTTTAAATTTGGGTGAAGTAAATAGATTAAGGCCCACGTGTACTCGTTTAACATTAACGATGTTGATAGGTGACGAAAAAGCCTCCTAGATTTGTAAGGTGCAAGAATCCAACACGTCAAAACAGAGTAGAGGTCTTGTAGGGCATGCAGTACCGCACAAGGCTTTGTGGCATCAATGATGGCTTTGCGGGACCAAATTTAACGTCCACAAGCAAGGTAAGGTTTCCACATGGTAGAATGGGGTAAAGCAAGGCTTCCTCATAATTGAGATGGCACAATAGCTACGTAAGGCACTACTCGCAGTATCCTGTAGTGTTGGATGGGGCCTTGTGTCATAGAATAGAATTGGATTTTGCAACATGGAAAAGAGCTTTGCAGTATCATGTGACATTCAATAGGGCTTCACGGTATCTGAAACACTGAATAGAGCTTCATAGTTGTGCGCAACATGCATTAGAGCTTCATGGCATTTGTGCACAAACTTTGTGCAGTGGTGCAAGACTAATGGTGGATGTGTAAATGCACTAGTCTTTATTAGACGGACTTTGACTATTTTTGGTTGACATAGGATTGCGCGTGAACCTAGATGTTTCTGTATTATACACCTCGGGTTAAAAGAAAACTTAAGCCATCGCTCAAGAGGGTTTACTAAGGTCTGTAATGAATCGACCAAGTTTAATAATCTTTGTTGTGTCAAGCCAAGACACATTCTCAACTTCTTCGCCCTTCCATTTTACTAGATACTCTTTGTACTCCTTTCTATGTGTTGCCTCTGCTATGCGTTCTTCCAAGATATATTCAATTTCTTCTCGCAATTGCTCTAGCTATTGATATCTTTTATCTTATTTTTGCGCAGTCTGCTTCTTGACTAGTAGGCCCTTCAAAGTACAAGTAGAGAGCTGCTATATTGAAGATAGGCGAGATGTCTATCCCTTATGGCAATTCTATCTCATACGCATTCTTTGCAAACTTCCTAAGAGCTCTGCATGGTCCAATTTTGTTCCATTTGAGTTAATCGTAAGTTCCTTTTGTGAATATTTCTTTGTCTAGGTGTGCAAGAACCATGTCACCAACCTCAAACTCCAATTATTTCCTTCTCAAATTTATGTGTTGTTTGTACTGCATGTTATTGTGTTCCAACTGTTTGCATACTTACTTGTGCAACTCCTCTATGTATTGCACAAAATCTGTGGCTTTTGCGCTTCTTCCTCTTTTTTGTGGTATATCTCGTAACTCGAAAACTCTTCTTATCCATCGACTTGGAAAGGTGAGTTTCTAGTGCTCCTGTTCATAGAGTTGTTAAAAGCAAACATTGCTTGTGCAAGGACAAAATCCCATGCCCTTGCCTTTTCTCCAACTAAACATTGCAACAAATCACTAAGGATTTGGTTGACAACTTTTGCTTGACCTCCCATCTATAGGTGGTATGCAAAACTAATTGCAACTTTGTGTTCAATTTCTTCCTCAATGTGTGCCGAAAGTGGTTGAGAAATTTTGTATCTTTGTCAGATACAATATTGCGCGATGACCCATTTAGCCTCACAACTTCCATAAAAAACAAGTTAGCGACATGAACTTGCATAACATCATTGGTCTTCTTATAAGTAATAAAATGAGCTATTTTTGAAAATCTTTCAACAAAACAAACAAAGAATCATGACCCTTCTGTGTTTTGGGCAATCCCAAAACAAAATCCCTATTTAGATGCTCCCAAGGTATTTTAGGTACTAGCAACGGTTTATATAACCATCCATTCTGACTCTTTCCCTTCACCATTTGACATACTCTACACCTTTGCACATATGTCCACACATTTATAGTTATCCGCGACTAATAATATCTCACTTGGTCACGCCAATATCTTGTCTCCTTTAAAGTGACCAACTAATCCTCCGTAGTGTGTTTTTTGAATCAAATTCTTCCTCAGCAATCGTTGCGCTACGCAGAATTGTGCTCCTTTGAACAACAATTCTTCTTGCATAAAGTAGTCTAACCAGGACATTCGGTCGATGCCTGTTGTTTGGCACATGCTTTCCATGCCTTTCTAAAGTCTCCATCATCTACGTAGAGTTCCTTCATGGCCTTGAACCCTACTACTTCCGCTTGCATTTCATTCAACAAGATGTATATTCTACTCATCACATCTTCAACTCTATTTGACTTGTCACTTATGTGCTTCAAGACAAATGCGTAACTCTATTAGAATTCAACCCATTTTATGTGTCTTCTTGGTACGTAGAGTTCCTTCATGGCCTTGAACCCTACTACTTCCGCTTGCATTTCATTCAACAAGATGTATATTCTACTCATCACATCTTCAACTCTATTTGACTTGTCACTTATGTGCTTCAAGACAAATGCGTAACTCTATTAGAATTCAACCCATTTTATGTGTCTTCTTGGTGGTTCATATACAAAAATTCTTTGGGCAACAAATAGTGCCTCCACTTCTTCAGAGCTTGTACCATGGGCATATAATTCCTAATTAGTTTCTTGTTGAAATGCATGATAGGTCTTCTCTGCTGACTCAACATATCTCCAATGGGTCCATTTGTCCCATAGGCTGTCTTTGGTAGCCTTGTGGATGTTAAAATATTCTTCTTCTTCTTCTTCACAATCAGCCTGAAATACCATTTTGAAATTTGGCAAGGCCAACATGGGTTGCTCTATGCCCTTCTTCTTCTACATGTGGAAGCCAAATTTTGTGTTTGCAGTCTACACAAATTCTTTCTTATCCTTTTGCATTACCTCAATGATGGGTGCACAAATTTCACTAAAACCTTCGATGAACTTCCTATAGAAGCTCACCAATCCATGCAAACTTTGATCTTTTGTAACTTTCTTGGGTGATAGCCATTCCACTACAGCTTCTACCTTCATAGGATCCATTTTCAATCCTGCTTGAGGTATCACAAATCCCAAGTACATTGGTTCTTAATGAAATTGAATTTCTTCAAATTCACTTTCAACTTCTCTTTGTGCAAATGTTGCCACAAATGGACCAAATTCTCCTCCTTCATTTTGTTAAAACTTAGAATGTCATCTAGATATACAATGAGAAACTTACCTAAGAAAGAATTTAGTACTTTGTTCATGAGTTGCATGAATGTACTTAGTGTGTTGGTTAAGCCAAATGGCACGACCAACCATTCAGACAAACCATCCTACGTTTTCAAACTAGTCTTGATTCTAATTTAGTGATATTCGCTCTTCAAATCGATTCTAGTGAAGTATCTCGCTCCACCTAGACAATCCATCAAATCATCCATGCACAACAATGGACATTGGTACTTAATGGTAATCTTGTTGATGGATCTGGAATTCGTGCCCATTTTACATTCACCTCCTTTCTTTGGTGTCAAAATTGTAAGTATTGCGCTCAGGCTGAGAGATTCTTTGATCAACCCATTCTTAAGAAATTCTTGCACTTGCTTGTTAGGAATTGTTTGTTAATGCTCACATTTGTTAGCATATATGTTTGTTATTTTATTAGTACGTGCATATTATGTTTAGAGAGTTGTTTGAACAACTCTTGTTTATGTGTATGTTAGAGAGGTTTATGGGGAGAGTGGTTGTAGCAAACTCCATGTTTATAGGAGATGTATTGCCTATATGTATGTGCTGCTCAAATGTTATGAATAACAAAAATTTTCTAGGTTTTAATTTGTACCAAATATTTCATTTGGTATCAAAGCGAGTATGTCTTGTTGAGAGCGTGTGAGGGGGAATTGTCACGTGCTTTGCCCCTGCTGATGAAGAAGAAGAATATATGAAGTATTATGTAATATAGCTTAGTTCTTTGTTTGGGTAGTTTTTTTGTTTAAATGGGCTGGAAATTCCTGCATTGGCATACATGCTCATCCATCTAGTTACGAACTGTGAGTATGCATCAGAATAAATTGTATTCTCATTGAATTTCATATGTTTGTCTCCTCTATGGCCTCAAAATTATATATCCACAGGCACACATCCATTTATCAGGGAAAAGGTTAAAAAAACTTATAAGGCATGGTGGTTGTTCACATGGCTGGATCTACCAAGAATCGATTTTTCAAATTGACCAATGACCACTAAAATATATAACCAGTAATATTTAGAAGGGCATAAGAGATTTGTAAAGTCAGGGAGGAATGCTTTCAAGGTGTGATAATTGTTCAACCAGCTGACAATGCCAATTTTCTGATTTGCAAACTCACTTTTTTTTAGATAATTATTATTATGGTCTATCATCAGCCTGTCGACTTTAGGAGTCGTCAAATTCATCAGTCAAAATTGAGTCTTTTGTTATGGGTTTATAGTCTTTATTTTATTGTATGTCGTTAGAATGAAATAAGTTTGTGCTATTGGTCGAGTCAATCCAATAAAGCATGCATGTCATTAGAGTTAAAATATGTCTATTAGTCTTTGAGTGTCGAATTAGTTTACTAAAATCCAATCATTAATTGGATTTTATAATTGGAGTGTAGTCGTGTTTAATTCCAAAATTTAAACAAGTTACTATGTGTTGTCAATGTTGAAGAATTCAAAAATATCCCTTTTTGTAAATAACTGTAATATTGGGTGAACCCGATGTCTATTTTGTAATGTGAAGGTCAATCTTGTTGGGGGTGAGTTCTATCTTCATCAAAACAACATACAACTAAGCATCAAGTACCATCTTGTTGAATAAGCAATACCTTATTGGAAGATGGAGGCACTAGAAGATGGAGGACAATAAGCACCCCTCGTTCGCTGCTAATGAAGGGGACTCAATTGCAATAGTGGCACCACATTTGTGCCAAAACGACTAAAGCTAAGATCGGTTCACAGGTGGCAGCAGTAATTGTCCCATACAATTCGTGATCAGAGTGGCAGTGATCTATAATAGTGGCTGCAAAGATGACGAGGACATGACCCTCAAATCTCTATTTTTCAGTTTATTATGTATGGTGTGATAACTGCAAATAGATGAATAAGAGAGCAACTAATTACACAGATCTTCTGTCTACCCTACTTCATCAATCGACCAGTGGGAAGCTCACTAGAAGTGAAAGTGAGAAATGTTGAGTTCTCGTATGTAGGTGAATCGGTGGAAGTGTGATCGGCTGATGAGAGAGTTCACTGAAGTGAAAGTGGGAATTGTTGAGTTCTAGTATGTAGGTGATCATGGGAAACAAATATCCAGAATAGCAGAATTGCAAACCTAAAGCTTGCAGCCTGTAAGAACACACGCTTCTGTTTCTAGTATTCGTGGTGTGCTTACTTCCCATGTTTGCACTAATGGGGGGCATGTTAGGAATTGCTTGTTAGTGCTCACTTTTGTGAGCATATATGTTTGTTAGATTATTAGTATGTGCGTATTATGTTTAGAAAGTTGTTTGAACAAATCTTGTTTATATGTATGTTAGAGAGATTTATAGGGCGTGTGGTTGTAGCAAACTCTGTGTTTATAGGAGATGTATTTCCTATAAATATGTGTTGCTCAAATGTTATGAATAACGAAGATTTTATGTGTGTTAATTTGTACCAAAGATTTCATTGCTTCCTCATCTCCTTATTGTCCATAAGTGATAACCTATATGCAACTTGTTCGACAAGCTAGATCCTTGTATCAGGTCTATATGATGAGTGATACTATGCTTAGGTGGTAAGCCATCTGAAATATCATGTAACATGAAATTCGCAAACTTGCTCGACATCACCTTCAACATAAGCTTTGGAATACACGCAAAGCACTCACTATCCCCTTTCACCTCACTCAGGGACTTCTTCCTTGAAATCAACAATACTTGTAGGATTTTCTCCACTTTTGTACTTGCTTTGGGATTTAAAATGTGCTTTCATATGTCTTCATCAAAGTGTAAGTATTTGTGCGGCCATTATGAAATGCCTTCTTGTCAAATTTGACATGGTCGACACAAGAACAAAGGACACATGTCCATAGTCATTACATCACAGAGGCAAGGGCGGATCATACCTTTGGCAACCTAGGCAGTTGCTTAGGGTGTTGGAAGGCAGGGGGCGGTAAATTTTTTTTGCATTCATGTTGGCTGCATACTTTATGAAATGCAAACAACTATATTATATACAATACTACATGATTAACCCAACTCACTCGATCTGAGAAACACTATTGTGAGTGTAGACACCTAAAATATGCTTACACTTAGCATTTCCTCCAATTCAGTCAATTAATGACACTTCGTTAGTCAACCCCTCTTCTCTCCACTCTCGGATGCCTATTTACTACACGTTCTTGGTCGTATTCCACCTATAATCAGCTAATTGGGCTAGTATCTCTCTTATTAGCTAATAATTCTTTCTTTCGACCATTTAGAACCTCCCTAGTTCTCTCTGAACCACTTTTGTAAGCTTCTTAGGCTATCTATCGGTCACAAATGGTTAATCAAACTCCTCCCAACTCTCAATGAGTCTCTAATCACTTGCTAATCAAGCTTAACTAGCCTAAACCCTAGTTAACTAGCCTAAACCAAGGTTAACTAACCTAATCCTTCGTAGACTTTAGTCCCACATGCACCCAAATTCCAATCTCTCGTAAACCAAAAACTATAAATAGAAGGCTAAGCCCTCCCTTTCAAAGAGACTTTGAATGATCATATCAAAGCTCTTAACTCTTTGGAAAGGCATTAGACCTCATCTGTGGTAGCTTTAAGCTATAAAACATTTGATCTTGGCCATACTCCATTGTTAAGACCTCCTCCATTGTAGTTAATATCTTAATACACCATCAATCATCCAAGCTTGAGTAAATGAGAAGAATCATATGGCTTTGTAGCCGTTAATGGTGAGCTCTCATTCTTAAAAAGCTTGAGTTTCATATCAAACACCACATTTGATTGCTAGGATCTTCATAGGTTCAATGTTTTAGTGACTAATTACCCACTTCCTATGTTACTTGGTGGTTGTAGCGACTAATTACCCATGTACTTTGGTAAGATGGATTGGCGACATCAAGGACATTTGGATGCATTACTGTAGAGGCAGTAGCACTACACCTTAGTTGAGTTCATATATGGACTTAATCATATTATTGTAATAATGACTGAAACATTTGATTTAGTCATTAAGGGAGGGTGTTAGAATATATTATTAGAATAAATAGTTTGTTTTTAATACGTAACATATGTTGTTTGGGTTGCTGGAACATATTGCTAAATAGGTGAATAGGTCAAGCCTATAGGTGGATAGATTATTAGAATAAATAGTTTGTTTTTAATACCTAACATATATTGTTAGGTTGTTTGGGTTGCTGGAACATATTGCTAAATAGGTGGATGGGTCAAGCCTATTTGAGTATCCCGTACAAATTGGTTCTGCCTACCTTTCTCCTTTATAGGAATTGTAAGAGTCTATTTAATAGCTTTCTCAATAATGTATTTACGGCTTGTGGTTTCTCATTTAATTTATATTTTGATTACATTACAACTTTCTCGAAGAGTTTACAATTTTTATTTTCAATATTTGTAACTAAGTGTTCGAAGAAATCATTGTGTTGCAATACATAGGGTTAGCATTGTTGGCTTGCATCATCTAGGTTGCAGGTTCATTGCTTTTGGTTTTCTAAGGTCAGATTTCGCATCTTGGTCCAATTTAGAAAATAGTTTCAAGCATCTAATTCATCAAATTTTTGTTTGTATGTCACTTAACCCATTACTTGCATCATCATTGCACACCATTTAGAGTTGTGGTTGCTGTTCCAGGTCATTTGCAAGATTGGTCTTCAGTTCCTCTAGTTTTAATTTAAACATTTAAAAGATAAAGATAAGCACAAAAAAAGGCCTATGACATTAAGGACATCTGGACGTCCCTTGACTGTCCCCGACATCCCCTGATATTCAGGGACGTTCCTATATTTATTTTAATCAATTTTTATTTTTATTTTCAAAGAAAAGTGAAAAAAGCTTATGACGTTAGGGATGTCTAGATGTCCCTTGACTGTCCCTGATATCTTGCGATACACAAGGACATTCCCTGTGATTTTTTGTTTCCAGGAAATGTGGGTGGGACATTTTCCCGCAGTCCTTGGGATGTCGGCGTGCTTATTTGGGGGGATGCGTCCCTGCATAACAATGGTATTTTCAGATCTACCCATTAAATCTTTCACAATTCCTCAACAATAATTCTTGGGAACATTCATATTGAAAAGCCAAATATATTCCTGTTCTACTTCATCTTGTTTTGCATATTTTCGTTGCCAAAAGAGGGGTGAACTGTATGTGCATGTTAAATTCAAAAAATATCAGATTTTATATACACAAGAAGTGTGAACCATTTGCAGACTAGGACATCAATATTCTAATGGAAAGCAGCATTTTTAATTCTTGCTAAAACACGGAAAACAAGATAAATACCGTTCCTTTTGAATTTGCCTCTTGATACACATTCTGACAGGACCTCCCCATCCTAGTTCTTCTCCGGATTTTGGCAGTGTGTGGCTACTCTCCCAATGGAATGAGAATCGTTCTCCCTAACTATCACGCATGTTCGCAAATGACATCATATTTAAATTTTGCTAAACTTTTTCCAAATATACACTGCAACGCACTGGTTGGGTATGACAATTGACTTTTTGGAGGTCACATGTTCAATACATGCTAACTTACGTGATGGTTAGGCTCCGCCAATGAGAATCCCATTCATCTTTCCTCTTCTTATTCTATTCCCTCTCATTCTCCTTTTGCCAAGTGTCTTTTTATGCAAGACACTTGTTTTGCTTTTCTGTTTTCTCTTTTAGTTTCCTTTTTAATTCTCTTTTAGTTTCTATTTCCTTTTATTTTCTCGTTTCTGATTTCTAATTTGCATGTGTTCCCTTTCACTAATTTCTACTTTCCACATAGAAATCTTATCATAATACTAATGCCATTGCCCATGCATATGATTACATCTAATCTCGGAGTTGTGACAATTTTAAATGATGTACCTATATATAATATTATTTTTGTTCATGTGTATATTTATATCTAATTTTTTAAGCATATGGTTATTATTGTCCGATTTCCAATTGCCAGTTGTATTTTTATTTTTGACAACTATCTACTGATAATGACTGTCACCATGGTTGTCAACACACCTTTAATGGTTGTATTGATCTTCTTCTTGTCATTGTTGTACCTTTCCAATCCCCTAGTTTACTCCACGGAAGATTGATCTTGCAAAACTAACACACAAATCATTAATAGTACAGTTGTCGTAAATGATTCAATAACAATGTCTGTTATTGAATAGCCACAATACAGTCATTATTCTATCATCCTTTAAGCACATTATCATATTCATTTGCATGTAATTCATATATTAAAGTAATGTTTTGTTCTTCACATCTAAGTTTCCAATTACGCAACTCATAATCTTGTCATATCACATCAAAATAATGATTTATATCACAAAACAATATTCATTTAGTCCAAATTACAGCAGTTTAACCACATTGTCATATTCAATTGCATGTATTATACAAACAACAAAATTCATATATTCAAGGAATGTTTTGTTCTTTACATCTTAGTTTCCAATTATGCATCTGTCAACATCACATCACAGCAATGGTTTATACCACAACACAATATCCATTTAGTCCAAATTACAAAAGGACTCGATGGAATCAGATAGTCCATTCATTAGTTTATTTTTAATCATTAAAATTAGTTTCAAAACGGGGTTTGTGAAAAATATTTCTTTTTCACTTATGGCCCTTTGGGCTATCAAATTGATTCGATATATTTTTGTCAGGGCAAAGTAATAAGTTGAAATTTCACTCGATTGTCTGTTGTAGTGTGTCAGAGTGATCGATAGGTTTCTTTCAATCTCTTTATTTTCTGTTTGCAAGAATCGTAAGTTTTTGCAAGCTAGGTGGTCTAGTTCGGTAGTCAAAAATGACTAGTTTACAACATTTGCTTTTGCTCACAAGTCATAAAATACTTATTATCTGTGAGTATAGAGATCTTGACCATATTGTTTTTAATAAAGACTTGAGACCAGTGGATGATCTCGAAGACTATGACAAAAGGAATAAAAAACTTTAATGCTTCTAAAGCTGTCGATTGGAGACACATTTGTACCAGAAATACGAAATGCCACCATAGCATCCACACTAAGGAGAAATCTAAAGACTGAGTACCATACTTCAGAGTTGAGCGTACATTGTATCTTATGAATCTTTTGATTTCTACTAAATTGCAGGATTATTCGTCTCCGAATATTTGTTGCAGCTAAAAGAGTTTAGTGATCAGTTGACTGATTCAGAGAAACCAGTCGATGATAAAGATATGGTAGCTTTGGTTTTACAAAGTTTGCCATCATCCTATGATTCATATGACGATTCCCTACATCTGATTGTAGAGACCCATGCACTTGACTTTGAGAAGTTATCAATGGTTCTTTGGCAAAAGGAGTGGAGGTGGCATGAGGTGGAAGCATCAACTTCAAAACCTACAATGAGTGATTCGGTGCATGGTTCAAAGGTAAAGGCAGGCAGAACACTAGCAGTGAATGAGAAGTGCTAAGAAGAATGTGCAGATAGAACTTTGAATGTAATGTAGTCTGTGTATGTGAGAAGAGAAATTTTCTCTCCATCATTTGTGGATTAGAAGAGCAAAAAATGGTTGAATGGTTATCCAAAATAATATTTACAGTGAGTGTCAATAGTCTCCAAAAAGAGAAATGACTGCCAACATGGTAGGAATATTAGAAAAAGCTATAACTTTGTTTGGAAACAAGATTAGATGAAATTGAAGCCAGTTGAAGAGGAGTTTTACTAAAAGGAGATGATAATGATGCTGAAGAAGAACAAATGCACGAAAACCATTGATAGTTGAATATTGATCCTATGCATAAAAGAGAGGAAATATTTCCCATAACCGTATCAAGGATCGAGAGATGGAAAATTGATGGAAGTACGAAACTTCACAAATTCCTCAAATCTTGAAGATCTGATCAATTGGATCATAGAGATATAAGAGTACTTTTAATTCGATGAAGTCAACAATCCAAGAAGAGTGAAGCCGGATTTGACCAAGCTGAAAGGTCATACAACCACGTGCTGAAAGGATGTGCAAATAAAAACAACAAAATATGTAAACATTGCAAAGCCAAGATTACAAGATAAGACCAAATGGTGGCCAAGCTGAAGGGGAAGTTTCTTCTTTTAGACTATCAGTTGACATTCCTAAAGAAGTTATAGAATTTGAGGTAAAGATAGTTGTCTATGAAGGACTATACAGAAGATCTATACATGTTCATCATAAGGGCTAGGTATAGTGAGGTGGATCAAGTTAAGGTGGCCATCTATATCAATGGCATGGTGAGGTTACACACATTTGAAGAGGCATATCCATTTCCCTCTCGAAATATAAATAAACATTGATCAAAAGACAACTAAAAATAACAAAAGATAGGAGTAGTCTGATGAAGGAGAGAGGCATACCAAAAAAACAAAAGGTAAAGTTTTACAGTTGTAAGGAGATGAAAACTCTTTTCCATATGAACCAAATTAAGATTATGATAAGGAACACTATACCTCATGGAGTGAACTATACATTTCACGGAGATTGTCCTGAATTAGGAGTATATGGGCATATAGGGCATGTGAATGTCCTAAAAGAGAAGTTGAAATAAGTAAGAGAGGTGCAAGTCATGTAAGAATAAATCAATCATTATAGAAATCAACAATACAAGATATTAGTGGAAGGTATCGACTTTTGAGGGTTCAACTAAAACCATAAAACTAGGAGATTTCATTTTTGAAGAGGAGCTTTAAGACAAGAAGTGGAGCCCTTCCAAGGGAATTTTGTTTTTTAAACTAAATGTGAAACAAAAGGTAAGTGTCACAATGTTATTATTGATAGTGGAAGTAAAGATAATCTAGTATCCACTAAAGTTATTGGTAAGTTTCATTTGAGTTGTAGGCTACACCTAGATCTATACAAGGTGTCATGGTTATTATAGGGGCATGAGATAAATGTGTTGGAACAATGTAGACTAGATATCAGTATAGGTATGTATAATAAAAAAAATTTATGTGATGTATTTTCTATAGATGCTTATGAAATTTTGTTAGGGGGACCATGGAAATTTGATAGATAAGTTTTGAGTGATGTCTTTCAGAGGTGGTAATACACCCAAGAGATCAAAATGGAAACGTTTTTTTTTTTGTAACGAGCTTGGAGATTTTAAGACAAATTGTTAGAAAACAAAATGTGAATTGGTACACTAGATAGAATCAAAGTATGCAAATGTTGCAAAGGTGAAATATGAATTTCGATTCAGATGCATCCTAACACTATACAGGTAGCAAAGGCTGGTATGCAAATATTACTTAAGATAAAGATTCGTAGTGAAATTGTTTCTCTAGGTGATGGCTGGACTCACTATGTTAGAGTGGAGATGTTCGTGTCACGCTGAACACTTCAAGTTATACATATAACAATGTTCATTATGTTCCTGACATGGACACATTTTTTCTCTGTTGCCAAGATACAAAAAACTTCCCTTTCAGTAAAATTTCAAGGCAACAACCGTACGGTCACAACCCTTCATAATAACTGTAAACAATGAAAAATCACAGACAAAGAAAACATAAATAAATACAGATTACCTTCACTGTAGATCTCTTGCCAACCTCAGGAGAAAACTATAGAAGCTTTAAGCTTGTTAGTTTTGTTAAAGATTTGGATTGTGGATGCTCTTTATAATGTTCTCCAAATGTGTTTGCAGATGCTACGAGTAGATTTCACAAGGATGCAAATGTCAAATTGGCAGAAGTTGGATGCAATTTGCTCAAAGTTCCAGGGATGGATTTACAAAGCAAATTGCTTGCTTTTATAGCTGAGGGTAGAGCCATGAAAGGATGATTTGACATTGATTTAGCTCCAAGTTAATGGTTGAGTCACCTGGATTAGCAAGTAGACTTGGCAATGGTAGTTGCAACTTTACAGGGGCAATGGACATTTGGAATAGCAGAAGTTACATCTGGAAAGTTGGTTGTACGCACACTTTTAGAGCCCCTTCATTTCTAGGAATATAGAAGTAGAGTTCTAAGTTGAGTTGACTAAGGAGAAGAATCAATTAAATAACTAATTTAATTGTGAGGAGATAATTAACTATTTATTTAATTAAATGTTTAATTATATTAGTTAAGAGGGTGTATAAATTAATTTAATTAATTCCAAAGACATTAAAATTAAATTATTTAATTCCAAAGGGTAGGAGTATAGTTTAGTAATAAAATTAATTTAATTAATTCTAAAAGGGTGTATTTAAATGGTGGAATTAATTTAATTAATTCTAAAGTGGTGTATTGTGGCAAGATAAAATTAATTTAATTAATTCTAATTGGATAGAAGCGAGATAGAAATATGTATGTATTTTTAGGGTGTTTACAATAACAAGGTGATTTTTATTGGTATTGTTGAGAAGAGATTTGTATAAACTTGATCCCAAAAGACCAAATGCTCATGCACTAGCAATTGTAGGGAATAATGGTGTACTTCGGCACAAGAGGTATAGACATCTATTTTTTAGAATAATTGTTTGTATCGAGCAAGACTAATATGGTTGATGGGCTTCCATTGATTTAGGAAATTTGAAATGTATGTATAGATTGTCAAATGGTTCAATAAAATAGATACCCATTCGATATGGATAAAATAAAGGAAATTGCGACTATGGCATTCTATATCAGAGATCTGTAGACTTCCTGCTATTTGGATATATGAACTTTGATTGGGTTGGATCAGTTGATAGTAGGAAGTGTATGCAATAAGATATGATTTCGTTCCTTGTTTAGGAGTAATTTCTTGGTTGAAAAAGCTACAATATACAGTGGCCTTATCTTCCACCAAGGCGAAAAATAAGGCAGCTGTCAGTACATGTTGTGAGGCAATATGGTTACGAAGGTTATTGGTTGTTCTTCAACTTGACCAAAAAACATTGACTCACTTTTCTTTGACGATTTGAGTCTTCTCAAGATGGTGAAGAACCTTGGCTATCATGCTAGAGCCAAGCATATTGAAGTTCATTGTCATTACATTCGACAGTTGGCTGATAATGAAGACATTTTTTTTTTGGTGTGTTTGTTACACAGTTGTGGACTTTGTAGTGGGCTGAAGTTTATTTCAAGCACCTATCAAGTAACATATTTTCATGGGTTGAACAATAAAATAGTAATACGGGGCTAATGGTGTTTTCCCCCCCTGTGAATGCTCAGTGTTTTTCTTATAAGAGTAACGCTTTTAAAAGGCTATCGCTTGGAAAAAAAAACTGAAGCGCCCTATGATTGCTTTCATTCTGTCCTTTTACTTTTAAGCTCGTGTAAATTTCTTTAAGCTAGCTTTACTTCACATTTCAAGACAAAATATTTGTGGGCTATCAATCTTTTGCATCATTATTACGTGTACATGATACTGTTTTCGCAAGTTAACTTCAATAAATATAGCTATTATTCTTCTCTGTTGCATGCAGGCAGTTAAACAGCGAGCGTGTATTGAAAAAAAAAAGCTGAAAAAATAGTAGAAAGTAGAGATTAATTACCGTTGGGGTTTTAAGTTTTTGGAGTGCAAGTTTATAGCGGAGTGACCTGTGAATTTATAAGTGTGGGAAAAGAAAAAGAATAGGCCATGGAGATTGACAGAGACGTTGAGGTACCAAAAGAGGTAGTGATGATGATTTTAGCAAAGCTGCCCTGTCGAATTCTTGTGAGGATGAGAAGTTTGTGTATACAATGGAACAGAATAATCTCTTCAGGCTCAGGTGATGGTCTTCGAAAGCTCTATCCAAATATCCCAGTATCTTCTACATCTGCCTTTTTTGTTCGATTTATACATTGGATGGGACCTGATTGGTATTTTATGAGGGGATGGGTAATTGAAGAAAGTGGATGCGATAATAGAAAATGCATGTGACAGTGTCTATTTTAGCTATACTGTGGATGAAAGACAGGGTAGTATAGTCCACTACATATGCAATCCAGGTACAAGGACACGGAGGCAGCTTCCTCACCATTCAGATATAATTAACCAAGGTAGTAGGATGCCAAGGCAATTTACTGACATCAAATATTGGAACTTTTCTGCCATGGCTTTTGATTCTTCCTCGCAACGTTGCACTTTGCTGCTGGGAAAATATTTGAATGATGATAGTTTCAGAGATGTCTTGGTTTATATTTATGATTCAGAATCCAATACGTGGACTAGCGAAACGTATAATATAACAGCTGTTGATTGTGATTTGTGTGAAAGTGGTATTTATTATAATGGAAGCTTTTACTGGATGCTTCGTCATCAAGGGGAGGTGCTAGAGTTTTCTTTTAGTAAGAGGTGTTGGACCACGATTCCTTTTCCACAGCGCATCTATTTTTCAGATCTTCAAGGAGACTATGCTGTAAATTTTAAAATGAAAGATTACAGTCTGGAGTCTTTGAATGGGCAGTTAGCTGTAATAATTCCTGAAGTAGACTTCGATTGGTTTTCTTGGAGATTAACTGGTTGTGATGGAAAAGTAGTGGTGGCAAATGTTGATTTTGGGTGCATGTGGATGTTGAGTGAAGATCAGACAAGGAAAGAGAAGTATAAATGGCTTCAGCTCAATTTCACTCTACCTAAACCAACGTACGAAATTGCGGTCAACAGGAATGGCTGTATATTGGTGATTGGGGAAAAAATATCTTTGTACGATGAACACAAAGAATGAGTAACGACAATTGAATTTGGGGACCTAAATATGTCCGCTCGTGAAGGTGAAGCGTTCTTGGTCTCACCTTTTGAATGCAACAATGTGTGGTGGCCCTAAAGCAAGACATGTTGCTATTATTACTTAATTATCTCAAATATATTGAAGAGCTTAAGCTAATTGGATAACTGGTGATTCAAAGGTGAGTGTTCACCTTTACATTATTTTGTAACTTCTTGTGAAAAGGGTAAATGGTCTAATGCTGCGACAGATGTAGTTGTGGGGGCTTCTCATTATTTGATACACTATATTCCATTAGTTAATGTTTCCTCTATTTAATAATATAATTGTTTTGTATTTACTATATAAATGTAATTTGATCAGGAAAGGAAAGAGAAATATTTTAGTGATATTTCGTAAAAATAAACTAGGGGAGGATTCCATAATTGTACATGCACCAAAATATGTACACTTTACTATAATAGTTGACCTTTTGATTAATGACACATTTTAAGAGCCAATCACAATGCGACACATACGACACTTGGTCATTAGTCTTTTCAAATGTTTTATAGCTTTTTTCTTTATACTAAATCAATTCAAAATTTACCTCTCTCCAAATAAATACGGGAAATGAAAATGGTGATGTGGCACGATCATATGCTATATACAATGTTTTTTTTTGTGCTAACAAGACACCTACATATATCTACACACCCATAAAGTTAATGTGCTTGGTTATAAGGTCCTCTCCCCTTTGTTATGTAAAATGGAGTTAAAGGACCCAATTAGAACTCGAGCAATTACAATCTATGATGTGGAATGTTTCTTTTATTAGATAATTCCTTTTCTTCTCAGTCTATGATTATCCTAGTTGTATTTTAGGTGGTATGTTGACAAAATATTTATATTCTTTTTTTTTTGGATTAATATTTATATTTGTGATTGTAACTTGATGATTGATATATGATTAGAAACACATTGATTTTTTTGGGTCAAGGTTTCTCTTTAGAAATGCATAAACTCTTGATGAAGGTCATGTATGTTTTCATGATGACAATTATTTGATTTATTGGTTTTTAGATTTTGCAGGCACCTAATTTTGGTATGTGTATTGCAGGTAAAAGAGAGGGTCCTAGTCAGGTTCTCAAATGTAAGGACCCAATCTAAGATCATCCACACACTGTAGATACAAAGGTGCTCAAGGAGTGCTAAAATTGTAAACATAAAGGATAATAGTCCCATCCCTATGATAGCTATAAATTTCCATTGCATACAACTAAGATAAATTTACATATCCTTCTAGGGTTCTGAGATAGAGAGGAAACCAAACAAGGGGTGGATGAAGCCAAGGGCATAGTAATAATAAGACAATGCAATAAAATAAATCAAACTACTATAGCCTGTAGTAATGACTGAAAAGTAACAAACACATACATACAAAATGAAAGACTAAAGAGGGTTTGAAATACTTACATGTAATGGGTGTGTGATCATTGATGCATAATCTTGCCTAAAGACAACAATGCCAAGAGATAATTGCAATGGGCGGAGAAAGGTAAAACTCAACAAGATCTGCAGTCCTAACTCACTATGGTGACCCATATGCAAAAGAGACAAAATCCACAATTCCAAAGTCAATAAGTAAGTGCGAAGTAGTGCAAAATCGTGCGAGAAAAAAAGTATAAGTGTGAGAAAATGATTGTCAATTGGTGAAAATAACAAGGAAGCATAAGAGTATATGTACTTTGATTCCATCGCACGTGGGTGATTACATTGGCTATGGAAAAACCAAAATCGGTGTCATCACTCATGGGCAATGATGACGGCCTTGGGGGAACCCTAAGGTCATACATTTAAAACATGAGTGGAGGCCAAAAAGTTAGTGGGGATAAGTGATGAAGGTTGAGAGTGACCGAAAGTAAGGATAATAATGTGCAACAAGAGGAAACAATAGGACATAATGGGACAAGTCGACATAATGAGTGACATGTTTGAATAAAGTGAATAAACAAGACAAATATGAGGTAACTAAGACTAATAGCTACATCTCTCAAATGTTGTGGTCCAGCACACATAACCAAGGCTGATAATACCCTAATCTCGACATGTCCACTTAAGGCACCCTCTTAGGAGGAGATATGTATTACCATCCCTTAGGACAAAAGAAATGGTTAGCAAAAGTCAAAAAAAATGATGTTTATTGCATATGCCCCCAATCGAAGATCAACGCATGTAACAATATTGAAACATGATTTGGTCTTTGGAAAAAGATAATTATTACAACATTTAAAAATCGAAAGGAAATGTTGAATGTAAAAGTAGTAGTGAAAACGTTGTGAAGATAAGTAATGAAACTTCACCAAAATGTCAAATATACCTACCTCATACTTATGTCAGTGTTGCTTGGTTTACATGTGGTGGGCATAATAACTACTTGGAACCCTGAATAAGCAAGAAATGAAAATTAAACAATAAAAGATAATTAGTAAAAATAAGAAATAAATCAACTAGGTTAGGATTTCATGGGGGAGGATGAATAACTGAGAGGTGGATAACAATGTTGAAAAACATCGAAGAAGTAGTTAGATAATATAAGGATAATAAAAGTATGATAAAAAGGTGTTAACTGAGGATGTAATGCCATGTGGATTTATTGCAGGCGGCGAAGAGATAGATAAATTAAACAAAGTATCCAATATAGGAAGACGATGGTCTGTATGAAACCCAAGTGGGGAAGTATAAACCCAAGTGGGATGAACTAGTATAAAAGATAGAATAGGTTGATGAAGTAGTTAATTAAAAAAATTCTAGAGAAGTGGATATGATACATGTGGGTAAGAAAAGAATATCAAGTCATAGAATTTCTTAAGAAAGTGAGTTTTTGGTTGGTTCTTTAAATATACAGACCTAATTCATTTGTAGGTGATAAGTGACTGGGACCTAAAAATTTAATTTAATTAGAGAGGGGATCCCTACTAATTTTTGAGTATATTTTTCATTTTTTAATCAAGTTTATAATCCAATTTCAAGATGAGGTCACGACCTCTTGAATTTGTGAGGTTTGACAAGTTTTTTGTGTTGCTTACATAGTGATCACGCTCTTTTGTATTTATGGTTTTTGATGGACAAAAATTATCACATTTTTTCATTAAGGATATCAAAAGGCATGTAAAAAAAGCATCACAGTATATCCTTCATTAGGGATTCATGCCATGGAGATAGATGTGGAGGGAAGGACATCTCCACCTCTAGTTAAAGGACTGCTTCGCATTACCAAATAAGAGTGCATAGATACAAGTTTTCCCTAGTATGGTTGTATGCAGTTTACCTGTAATGATTATCCTAAAATAGTTAGATAGAAGATTTTAGATGCCATGGTCCAATCAGTAGTATTCTGATATGGTATTTTTGAAGGATTTTTATTAATGGTTTTTGATATAAGATTCTTCCTGGCCATTGATACATTATGGATGATAAGGATTTGAGAAATTTTGTGCTTGATTTTTAATTTTTTCACAGAGTTGTTTAATTTACTTTACATATAAATTTTACCACCATTGTCAGAAATGATCATGTGAGGAATTCCAAAGCTACAAATGATTTGGTTAAGGATAAGTTTCGTAATGACAAGACTTGTCATATTAGTAAGAGGCACGGCTTCAACCCACTTGGTAAAATATTTAGTGGCTGTGATGAAGAGGTGTCCATCTTGAGAGCAAGGAAGTTTACCGATGCAATCTAATCTCTACATATTGAAGGGATAGGGAGCTTCAAGGATTTGAATCTTGACCGGGGAGAGTGAATAAGGTCATTTTGGTATTGATAAGGTTTGCATTTCTTAAGAAAGACACGGGCTTCGACCTTTAGAGTATGCCAATAGTAATCCATACTTAAGCACTTACAGGCTGTGGCATGGTTTCCATAGTGTCCACCGCAGGTGCCTCCCTGCACTTCTTCGAGGAGAGAAGGGAATTCATCCTCAAGAACACAATGGATTAGAACACATTTAAAACTTTGATAATAGAGGATGTCTTTGAGAACGCATTTTAGAGAATTCTTACGGATTTTAGTGCATATATGAAAATTAGACTATGGAGGGAAAGTTTAGTGTTGAATGTTTTGGATAATGTTGACATACCATGAATTGTTTGAAGGAGGCATGGTATCCATGTGGAAAATGAGAGGAGATTCGAGAGAAGGTTGGGTGGAAAGTGGTTTTTAGATTTGGAGTGTGTAATGATAATGTGGTAGATTCAAGTAAGGTTAAAACTGGGTAGCAGATGAGGCCAAAGAATCAACTAAGGTGTTGTGTTCCGGAGGAATAGATTCAATGGTGAAAGAAGTGAACTATCCTGCAAGTTCTTAGACAATTTCATGGTATGCTTTAAGATTATCTCTTCAGCATTGGTAAGTGTCGGCGACTTATCGACAAACAAGTTGGGAGTCACCCATGGCATGGAGACATGTGATGTTAGAGGTGAGAGCGACTTTCATGCCAAGGATAAGAGCCTTGTATTCAATCATGTTGTTGGTGACACTGAATTCAAATTGGAAAGAGAAGGGAAGTGTGTTGCATGAGGGGTTAGTAAGAACACAACCTACCCCAGCTCCCTGAAGACATTTAGCTCCGTCGAAATGGAGAGTCCAAGTGTCTTCATGGAGGTCTACCAAAATTTCTTCATCTTGCATGATAGGTTTAACAAGCATATGTTTAAGGTTTTCATCACTACCTGTGAGGTACTACACGTCAAGATACATAGTGACATTGTAGTAGTAGGCTTTGATGGTAAGGGCTTGACCTATTCCTTCAATGAGTAGTATGTCTTCATGAGGAAGGGCATCAGGAACGAGCTGAGTTGTGGGCATTGAAGAAACATCGAGTTGATCAACAATGACTTGACCTTTGACAACCTTTTTTGTAATGATGTGTAAGTCAAATTCCATAGGGAGTGACATCCACTTTCTGATGCAATCTGCTGGGAGAATGACATGGGAAAAAAGTGGCAGAGTGGGTCAATGTGAACTATGACATAAGTGGTCTAGTAGACAATGTAATATGAAGCTTGGTGGTGGCGAAGTAAATGGCAAAACAAGCTCATTCCATAGAGGTATAACGAGTCTCATAGTCAAAGAGAGAATGGCTAATGTAGTAGATGGTGTGCTCCTTTCCATTTTCATCCTCTTGAGCCAACATTTCCCTCATGGAGATGGGGGTGGAAGATGTGCAAAGAATGAGTGGTCGGTCACGGGGACTAAGGTTGTAATGTAGGTGTGGTGAGAAGAGATGTTTTTTAGATTTTCAAAGGCTTTCTCCCATGATAATGCCTAGAAACATTGTTCGTTTAAAGTTAATACTATAGAAATTGATTTGGAATACAAAACTAACAATGTTTACCAAACCAATATGATTGCTCTATTTCCAAAATTTAAAATTGATTATATCAATTCACCCAGAGGTCCAATTTGTATATTTTGGTATGATCCATGAATAAATTCAACCAAGTACTTGAAAATATAAATCCTATTTCTAATATAGCCATTTATGATCGAAGACACAAAATTTGAGTATGCTTGTCAATTGTCCCATGTATCTCGTCTGATTGATAGTCCTATCCATTATGAGTTTTGTCCAAATCTATGTGTGAGTGCTAGATATGAAGGATGCTCTGAAGTAAAGTAAGGATCTATCAACTTTCGGGGAATATTTTCTTCTGTATATGGTTTGATCATGTTTGACCCATTCCAGTATGTTTGTAAATATTCTAGTCCTTTATTCCATGCCAAATACTAGTCATCCAAAAGTGTTAGAAGGTATCCCTTATGATAAATGTCTTAGTGGAATTTTACAATCATAGAAGGGAATAATAAATAATATGGAAATTTCCGGTGAATGAAAATTGGATTGATTGAAACATGTTTCTCCAAAAGATAAGAAGAAAGAAAAATATATAATATTAATGGAAACAAAGTCCCTATACTTGCCCCTCCCAGTATGTGTCTGTAAATATTCAAGTCCTCTATTCCAAGACAAATATTAATCATCAAAAAGTGCTAGAATATCTCTCTTTTGATAAAACTCTTAGTGGAAGTGTACAATTACATAAGGGAATTATAAATAATATAGGATTTTTTGGTGAATGAAAATTGGATTAGATGAAACATAGTTTATATACTGCCCAGATGTTTTTTATTTCTCGACATTAAGCCGAAAAATTCCTGAAACACTTAGGAGTTTTTTTTCTTTATATTCCTTCAAGTCATATAGGAGAGGATTTTTTTTGTGGAAGTTGAATATGAACAAATGCCCATATAACTTGCTGACAACTTTGTTAGCCTCATTCATGTCTTCCTTTCCCAGAGTAAAAACAATATAATATTATAAGGAAGATGACATACATTCTACAGAGGAGGAAGGTGTCTTCTAATTAAATGTTGTTATAAGCAAGAATAAGGGAAAAGTGCTTATTTTTCATATGCTTTGCAATATAGCAACAAGGATGAAAAAGAGCCATCAAATGAGTTTTAAAAAATAAATTATATGGCACAATATAATCATAATTTTCAATAAAAATTTGATGATTTGTGTTAAGGATGTGTAGGTCATTAAGGCTTGCCTAGGAATTGTTAATAACAATGTACAGTCTACAAGATAAATGATTACTACAATACATACTGCCACTAATTCCTTCTTGAACTTATGTTACTTAATATAAGAGATAAAATACATAATGTACAAAATAATATTTCTTGTTTTGATGATAAACTTGATGCTTTAGAAGCTAGTCTTAATTGGTTAGAAAAAGCTAGAAAAAAATAGAGTAGGTTTAAAAGGATTGAGATAAAAAAGGAAAAGGTGTTGAAAAACGACAAGAGAAAAATATCCAACAAGGTTAAAGGGAGCTTATTTCTATTGATTTTTGGACATCCTTTACGCCTGAGATGGCTAATAAGAAAAATTTGAAAAGACCATTTTCAGGCATGCATAGATCACACGTGCCTATTCAACCATGAAGACTATATGAGTTGCTTTAGAACTAAATGGGAGAATGAATGCAATATTTGCAACTAAATATTTTTTGGGAATTATGAATACTTGGTGGAATTCAATTTCCTGAAACCAATCTTTTTGGATGTCACCAATTTACCTCAAAACCTAAGAAACAATTAAAAACACATTGCATTTCACAAAATTATTTTTTTCCATAGGTCGCACACCTACTCCACACAAATCCTTTATATTCCACGGCCAATTTCAATGCCCCAATCAAATTAAATCATCTATTAAATTTGCAACCTGATTTAAATAAATTTAAATCTTAATATCAGAGGATTGAGATCAATCGGATAATATCATAAATATGCAAGATATAACATCCAAATGGCAAGAATGTGTAATCAATAAGAGGATGAGAGTGACTTAGTTTATAACTCGTTGTCTGTGCTTATTTTGGGATACAATAATTGTGAAATGGGATGGATCTAGACTGCATGCTCTTCTCTTGGGAAACAATGGTTTGCAAGTGTACTGGACATAATCGCCTAGGATAGAACAAGACCTCCCCAAGCACTAGTGTCTTAGGAGTGAGTTAGTGTATGATATTTTTAGGGCCTGATAATCTTTCCTTCGCTTCAATCTTCTCACTTTGAATTCATTACAGGATTTCATTATCGCACCTAAACCTGAAAAACAAACCCCGGATACCTGCACGAAGCTGAAAAATATTTAAGATGGAATAAAATATGCATATACTTGAGTCACCCCAATGTGATTGTCACCATGTGCGTGTGTGTGTGCATCCCTTGAAGCTAGGTTGCCCTTGTGCTAGTCACACAAAGATGAATGACTACAACTAATTTTCCGCCAAGGTCAATGTGCGCGATGGGATTCAAAATTTTCCCTTTATATGTAGTGAATGATGCATCCCAAAATGTAGTCCTCGAGTATTTCTTTTTGTCCAAGTACTATATAGGAAATAATAACCCAATTTCCCCAACCCTTTAGATAGTTTTTTTTTCCATTATTTGAATGTTTTTGAATTATTAGAATATAAAATCCTATGACTAAGGGATGAGAGCAAGTTTGCACCCATTGTATGTGTGCAAAGTGAGGTTCATGTAGGTAAGTGTTCCCTCAATAGTCGTGTTTGAATCTAGAACAAGAGTGCATCATCAGGTAGTGCGGGATAACACAAGAGCTACCAAAGAAAATTGTCAACATGGTGAGGGGAGAATCCTATGGAGTCCAAGATCCCAACTACATGAATACTAAGTGTAATGAGATAAATAATAAGAGTGTGGTCATTGTTGTATCTCAATAATATACATGTCACAGATCAAGATGAACTGGGGATTTGAGGAAACATGGATGTGTCTCCAAGTTGTGGGAGTTGCGCTTTGAGACAGACCTCTAAAGAAGGCCATCTTCCTCTACCTATTTCTAATACTAAAACTAATTTTATGAAGATAAATGTAGCTGCCTATCACTAATCCATGATTGTAAGGGACCAAGGTGAGAAAGAGATGCACAAAAATGAAAACCTAAGCTAAGGGGAGGTGATAACACCAGAAAGAGGGGGATGAACGATCTTGGATGAGTGAGAACAAAGGAAAACGTGCACAAGGAGGGCAGGAAAATGTGCCACAGTCTGAAACAACATTCGCACACTTTCTTTCATGGAGCACAACAAAAAAAATCTCTGTAAGAGATATAGAATATGCACATCGAACAAACAATGCAAAAGAAGGAAAGAAGATGCAATAAAACTCAAGCTAGAGTAGAAGATAACAACAAGATACAACTTGAATTACTTCCAAGTGATGCACAATTGATTACAACGTTGAGAGAGGAAATTATCTACATGCAAATGGATCAGATTTGATGCCTGCAACTAAAAATGCTAAGGAAAAATGCTCTTAGCAAACCAAGAGGGTCCAACCTTTACAAATGAGAAATGTTCATCAATTTATATAAGAAAGGGGAAGAGAAGGAAAATCGTATTTTTAAATTCAATCACCAACAAAAAACAATAAATTCTTGCAATAGTATCAGATATGCCTCCCCTTGTCAGATTAGCTTGTGGAAGAAGGAAGGAGACAAGATCAAATCAAATCTAGGTGGTTGAGTCGACATAATTTGTTTATTAATGACCTGAATGTGTTTCCCCATTTCACCTACCAAATCCTACCCAAAATGTAATTTTGAAAAGGCCATTGTGTAGCCCACGTCAAAAGTTCTCCAACAAGACCAAGAGTGCATGAATCTGAGCTTTGTAGCAGAAGTTGTGATGATTTGAAGATGTACAATACAAGTTGAACACACAAGACACGTGTTGCAGTCTGATCAAATAAAGGATTTGGATGACTGTCTATTTATTTCGTCTTTTCTACCATGTGCCATGCATTCATTTGATGAGTAGATTGATCACACAGTTGGCATGTTTTGATAGGTTACGTGTTATGCACTTTATTTGAAAAATTGACATGTGGCACTTAAGGACTGGCATAGAAGATTGCACTTGGTGTGTGCGCAAGAGCTAGAGGCATGAGAAGGAATAATGCATAGATCTATGAGCACGTGTAAAAGGGTGCACAAAGATTGGGAAGAAAAGGTGCATATTTGCAGAGGTATGCAAGTATGCGAGGAAGAAAGGGAATCGCACGAGACAAGGATGCGTGGAAGTAATTAAAAGGAGAAAGAGGAATGGCTACATGCAAGGAGATACACAGGACTCAGTAAGGAAGGGCATGCATGGGGAAAACATTCCAAAGAATTAGCAAATATACAAAGCAAGTCTGTGGGCATGGGAGAGGATTGCATAGCCTTCGGGGAAGGAAGGCGGTGCACGAGGAGGGCACACAGGGGAAAAATGATAAGAGATAAAAGAATAAAGGAGAAGGAAAGAAGCACAAAGAAGGAAGCGAAAGCATAAGGAAGAAGAAGTAAGGTCGGGTGAGGGAACACATGAAAAATTTCAGCTAAGTTATTGTGCCACAGTATGGAACTAAGAGTGCGCAACCTGAAAATATGATGTCAGAGATAGAATGGAACTGCAAGTTGTCAAAGTAACTAGGGTGGTTATTTTAGCCAATAGTTTGACAACTTTCAAGGCCATCTACCTGCTAGATGAAAGAGATCAGTAGCCTTAGAAGCATCCATTGGGCATGGAGTCTTTGTGAAAAAATGAAAATTTGATCTATACTTAAAGAATCACCCCTGAAGCCACTTGAAGAATTGTTTGGAATCTTCTTAAGAACCTATGTGCAAACTGTTGGAAAGATGCCAATAAGATGAAACAACTTTTCCAAACTTGTGAGCACATGAAATGACATCCTTGAAGAAACAAAAGAGTGCGCGTGAGAGCACATGAGAGGAAAGAACTATGTACAAATGAGAAAAGTGTGTGCATAGAAAACTTGGAGGAATTAGAACTCCACTAAAATGTACATGATTTATAAGGACAACTTAATGGAAATTATTGAGATAAATCCCATTGACTGGGATTGGTAGTGCATCTCCATCAAGATAAGATAACTCAAAAAAGTTATCCTCCTTACAAGAACAGATGATGTATGGGCCACTCCAAAATGCACAACTTTAAATGATGCCCTGGTTTGGATCTATTGGCATCCCATTTTAAGACCATATTATCTACTTTAACACCTTTCATGTTTATGAGAAACCCTCCATAAGGGTTTAGAAAGAAATATTCATATCTATTACATTAATAATATTTAAGGTCCAAAAGTTGGAATGAGTGACCTAAAGGCATTATAATAACATTTAAAAGTGATTTAGATTCTTAATATGTAACATGAAAACAAATCTCCATGAAAGTCCCAGGTCAAAACAAAACACAATCATAAGAGACCTAATAGGAAAAACTTCATAAGATGAGTTTGGTAATGAATAAAGTTCTCACATTTGGTACATATCATACTAAGGAAGTAAATAATCATATTCAATAATAATTAGGACATTTGGGTTGCCAAAATAGGATATTTTTATGACAAACCGTACTGAGAAAACACAGTCCTTGAAAAAGGTCTAATTTGAGGAGGTAAAAGTAAAACTGGGAGAAAAATATAAGGAAATACCAAATGAAAATTTTGGAGATTGAAATTAAGATAAATTTGTATTTGGAAAGGTATTAGATATTTAATACATGTAGTAATTTTGAATTTATACTCAAAAAAGGCCTAAAAGTGTCCTAAAAACAACATATAACATGGTATATGCTAAAAGAAGGAAAACATGATGAAAAGAGTTTTTTGGTTTGGATATTTCTCATAGAAACATGATGGAATAAGTATGATAGAGTGATTGGATGGTTTTTAACAAAAGATAAAAATTTTATTGTTCTAATTTGGTTGGTCTTGGGAGACATCATTCTCAGGAGTCTTGAGTGGGTATTAAGTCTAGTTGATAGTGAATGAACCTCCATTGTTGTGATCAAACCTTAGTGATTGGGATGCCATATTGATGTATTTAGGTCAATAGGACTTTAGATGATCAATTTTGACAAATAAAAGAACAAATGCATGTTCACATTTTCCTAAGACGCGATCATAGGAATGCATGTAGAATGGTCTCAAATTAAGAAGCAGTATAAGGGGATTTTGTGGATTATAAGACATAGATCATTGTACATTTCATTCAATATGTATAGGTATGAGTTTATTTTAGACAGATAAGTGTTTTGACAAATGATTGTAGGTACAAGGAAAAGGAAAACATAAGGGCATGGGAATAATATTTAAGTACAAGATTACATATGGTATGAAAACTAAGATTATCAAGACTAGTGAAATTTTTTAGTCAAGTTGTACAAGAATGAAGACTAAATTCTATAGGATAAGATTAGGTTGAGTTGCTAGTTAATTTATCATAACAAATATTTTCATAGATCCTCATGATGCATTAAGATATACTTAAGTATGATTGATGTTTTTGACAATGAATACTATGAGAGTGTATGATGGTATGAGTGTTTGCTTAAAGCTTAAAAAGGTACATCAATTTTGGTATCAGAGCGCGGTGCTCTTTGGATGATGATTTGTACTAATTATATTGTGAAGAATATTGTTTGATACATGGATAAAAAGAAGTGGAATTGAGAAGATATTTGGCAAAAGATAAATTTTGGAAGTAAATCAAAGTAAATTATTTTGTTTTTTCTGATTGATCAAGATTTTGATTTGTAGGAAGGTTGAGAGATTGAAGAGAGTTGGTAAAAAGAAGACAAGAGAAGGAAGAAAAGAGATAGTGTGACAATAGAATCCCTATAGCCATTAAGTCTTGAAGAAGAGAAGGTGGAGCTTAAGAAGAAAGATAAGTTAATATACCAAGGTGAGAAAGTCTTGGGCGAGACTTGAGTAAAGAGGAATATACCAAAAAACTAGGTTCAAAGGAAGGAAACCTATGTGAGGTATCTAGTAAGATGAAATAAACTTTCTAGGAGAAAATAAGAAAGTGAAAGAAATATTGAGAGAGAAAAGAGAAAAGATGAAGGACTTAGAGGAAGAGAAGAGTCAAAAGAAAGAAGAGATAGATGTGGAGAGAGAGAGATAACTGAGATTAAGCTAATCGTTGCATGTATAGAGAAGGTATTGGAGGAGACAAGACAAATATTCTTTGTGAGAATCAAGATGAGAGTATAGTGGCATCTCAGAGGAAATATTAAATAGAGAAAGAGAAAGAAAGAGACCAGTCAGCTAAGGAGTCAAATCGGATTGTTGACAAAGAAACTTAAGAAAGAGGAAATGAAGACAAATCAGTCTCAATTGTTTATATCTAATAATTCCTTGTCATGGGTGCATACATGTGAAAATAAAGATGGAAGAATTTTTAAAAACATGATAAAAGAGGAGCAATAATAACATTTTGGTATGGAAGATCAAATGTACATGTCATTTGAACAAGAGGAAGTGGAGATTTTCTATCTAGAGGAAGGAGAGATGTTAGGTGAAGGTGAAGAAGAATTTATAGATCTATGTCATAAAAATTTTCTTTGTAATGTTGTCTTTGAAAATGAAAATGTAAATTTTCAAGAAGATGAATTGTATAAACAAATAATAGAATTGTTTGATAAGTTAATGGGAGATGGATGTATGGAAGAAACACCTATTGAAGTGCTTGTGAAATATGATATGCAACAGGAGGAGGTGTATCATATGACACAAATGAAGGATAAATCAGCCTTGAATCAATATATGAGAGAAGAAACAATAGATTTAAAACTGGTTATGAGAAAATTAGAAAACTTAGACCTCATAGGAGATGAGGAAAACATGAAGAAGATTGAGATGAATATCTTGAATGAAGAAGATGCTGATGGAGGGGCAATTTTTTTGAATCTAACATTATTTTTGAGTGTGTGTATGCAGGTTTAGAAGATGAGTTAGAAAAACAAGGAGAAGTGGATACATTATTCACTTATGAAGGTACATAACAAATTGAAGCTGAATTGGAAAGCTTGGAAAAATTGATCAACAATGATAGTGCAACTGAGAATGATTATGAAAGAAATTAAGAAAATGATGAAGGATAGGAAAAATTACAGGATAATTTTGATGAGACTTCAAGGAATCAATTTTTTACATTTGAAGATAAATTTGATTTTATGAATTTAGAGGTGGAAATCATAGGGAGGAGAGTGCTTACGAGAGTTCAGTTGGAGAAGCTACAAGAAGATATCCTTATTTTGAAGGATAATACTATGAAGACAGAAGACAAGCGGGAGAAGAACATTCATAAATCAAAAAGATTTTTATTATTTTAGTACAATTGGAAGACAAGGAAGAAGAATAAGCAACATTTGAGATGGAGCTCAAAATCTCTTTCTTGGGGAATCTGATGCAAGAGCATCAAGTCATCGAGATGTACATAAGTTCTATTTGTAATAAGAATCTCATCATAACTTCAATGTGTTTGTATTAGTTCAATAAGAGGTGAATATGAGTATCTATCATAGTACATGATTTGTAGTTTTATTGAAGTTTTAAGTGAAGTCACCTTTCATAGGTGTATGACCATTATACTAAGTAAGAAAATGTAAATGTAATATATAAGTCAAGATGATAGGTTATAGGTGGTATAAGGGGTTATCAATATCCTTATATTGGTTGAATTAATAAAATTCCACTTTAGAATAGTTCTTTAATACATGAATGCATGAGAAAAGTTAAAAACATCATGTTAGGTAGAAGGTTGAGGATAGTTAGGAACTAAATCTTAAGTTCAGAATGTTTGTTGGTTGAGATAAACACTATGTTCCTACATATGTAGGAAGGAAGTTAGATCTTAAAAGAGATATGAATCATGAAGATTATCAAAATAATGGGTGTGTAGAGTTTAGAAGAATTGGAGTCCATGTATCTTCAGGTGGGAGGCTCCATAAAGGTTGATACAAACCTCTGTACAATTATAAATTTTTAAGATTAAGATTGTTTTGAATTCTCTTACATTGTGAATGATTTTGTCTGCATTATTTTAATATTGTGAAGGATGTGTCATGATATAACTGATCTTAAGTTGGTCTGATATATTATCTATACTACATCTTCTATGGAAAATCTATGACTTGATAATAACACAAGACTGTGCAGGGAAAACAGAGTTGATGGTTTGACAGTGTCTTGAACGAAAGGAGATAATTGTGAAAGCTAGAGTGATTCATGATCATAGGTATGAGGACTAAAATACTTGTTTAATCATAAAGTGTTATATTGATAAGGATTTCAACAATAATAGGATTGGATTTCATGACCATGCATTAGTATTCCTAGTGAATCCTATTGGAAGCTCATTGCAAAGACCTATACATAAAACTTGGAGGTTGATCAGTAAGTGTGGAAGGTGTAAAATAGTATAATAGATCTCTAAGAATATATTAGAGGCCTTGAAACAACCAAGAAATAATGTTATAACAAATTAACACCTTTCGGGTCTGTGAGAAACTCTCCATAAGGGTTTAGAAATAAATATTCATATCTTTTACATTAAGAAGAGTTAAAAGTCCCAACTTTGGAATGATTTATCTCAAGGCATTATAATCCCATTTAAAATTTATTTGGAGTCTTAAGATGCAACATGGAAAAATATCTCCATGACAGTCTTAGGTCAAAACAAAACACATTCATAAGAGACCTAATAGGAAAAACTTCATAACTTGAGTTTGTTAATGAATCTAGTTCTCACATTTGGTAATATAATCCTAAGGAAGTAAAAAATCACATTCAAGAAGAATTAGGACATTTGGGTTTCCAAAATAGGATATTTTTATGACAGTCCGTACTGAGAAAACAAAGTCCTTGAAAAACGTCTAATTTGAGGAGATAAAAGTAAAATTGGGAGAAAACTATAAGGAAATAACAAATGAAACTTTGGGAGATTGAAAATAAGCCAAATGGGTATATGGAAAAGGTATTATATCTTTAATACATGTAGTAATTTTGAAGTTATGCTCAAAAAGGCCTAAACTATCCTAAAAACAACATATAACAAGGTATATGCTAAAAGAAGGAAAACATGATGAAAAGAGTATTTGGTTTGGATATTTCTCATAGAAACATGACAGAATAAGTATTATAGAGTGACTGGATGGTTTTCACAAAATATACAAGGTTTATTGTTCTAAGTTTGTTGGTCTTGGAAGGCATCATTTTCAGGAGTTTTGAGTGGGTATCAAGTCTAGTTGAAAGTGAATAAACCTCCATTGTTATGATAAAAAAATAGTGATTGGGATGCCATATTGATGTTGTTGGAATTTTCCTAAGACATGTTCATAGGAATGAATGTAAAAGGATCTCATATTAAGAATTAGTATAAGGGGATTTTGTGGATTGTAGGACATAGATCATTATATATTTAATTCAATGTCTACAAGTATGAGTTTATTTTAGATAGATGAGTGGTTTGAAAAGTGATTGTAGGTACAAGGAAAAGAAGGAAAATATAAAGACAAGGGATTGATATTTAATTACAAGATTAAGTATGGTATGAAGACTAAGCTTATCAAGACTAGTGAAATTGTTTAGTCAAGTTGTATAAGAAAGAAGACTGAATTCTCTAGGATAAGATTATGAAGAGTTGTGAGTTAATGTATTATAGAAAATATTTTCATAAATCCTCATGATGCACCAGAAATAACCTAAGTATGATTGATGTTTTTTAAAATGAATATTATGAGAGTATATGGTGATATGAGTTTTTTCTTAAAGCTTAAGAAGGTGCATCAAAGGCCTAAGAGCTTGCCTTGCATAGTAGTAAAGTTACACTTATTGGGGTTAAGAGACACCCCAAATTCTCTACATATCTCAAAGAATTTATCAAGATGATTGATGTGATCTGCACTATGTTTTGATAAGATAGTTATATCATCCAAGTAAACTAGGATGAACTCATTGATATATCCCTTGAAGGCAATGTCCATTGCTCTTTGGAATGTTGTGCCTACATTTGAATTTTTTTTTTTTTTTCCAATAAGCATATGGTATCCATTTGGTTGTAAATGTAGTTTTGAGTTGATGTTGTTCTTTGACCATGATCCGATTGTAGCTAGAATACACATCTAGTATATAGAACCTTTGCATGCTAACCACAGTCTATAGAATCTACTCCATAAAAGGGAAAGGATAGTGATACTTTAAAGATGCCTTCTTAAAATATATGAAATCAACAAAAAGTCAGATTTCACCATTCTTCTTGTGCATTGGAACACGATTCACCACCCAAATATATTACTTGATGGGAAATATTATCTTTTCCTCAATGGGTTTGGATAACTCCTTCTTCATGAGGGGATCTATCTTAGGATTGAAGAGACTTTGATTTTTTCTGATGGGATCAATAATAGGATCAAGGTCAATAGAGTGTTGAGCAACACTTGGGTCAAATCCTTTGAGGTCTTCATACTCCCATGAGAAGATATCAACATACTTATAACATAAGGAAATGAAGGCCTTATTTTAATCCCATGCGCATTCTTTTCCTAACAACAACTCTTTGCCATGCTCAATAGTGAATGACTTGTAGTATTTTTGCACTACACGCATGTAATTTTCTTCACCATTGAATTCGTCATCAGGATTGAAGATATGATCCAAGGTGACCAAAAATTTAGGCATATTATTTGTCTTTAGTTAAATCACTTGGTCACCATAACTGTCATGCAAGTTAGCTTGCATGTTTGAGGAAAACTTAACTTCATTATGAATGAACTGGACAATCTACACATCACTGTCTAATACCTATCATCTAGTTTCATTATCTGGAATGGATGGCTTGATAACAATCTTAATGTGTTGTGCATTGACTTGGAAAAAACCCTCAGCTGGTGGGAATTATGACCCAAGGCCCACCATCTGATCAGATTCTTTATTTAATTTTCGTGGCACAACTTGCAAGTTGAAAGCATTGAAGTTCTCTAAGACGTCCCAAAATATGTGTTTATAAGATTTGATCAACTTATTCCTTGTTGCACACTTTTTTTGACTTTGTGGATGAATAATTTAGTGCCCCCAAATATCTATAATGCCTTGACTTACATCTTCTCAGCAATAAGAAGAACATATGCCAATACTTTATATTTTTCTATGTTGTTAGAGCATGCACTTTGTAGCCTGTGCGTGAAGAAAAAATTCTCAATCTTGGGAGACATGAGAACAAAACTTGTGCCTATGCCATTTGTACTTCTAGAACCATCAAAATATAATTTCTATAGTCCAGAAGTTTCACCATTTTATTACTTGAGCATGGTGGGAAACAAGGCTTCTTCTTCAAGGATGCAATAGGTACTGTTATCCAAAATTCACCCCCCAGGGTAAATTTTGATAACATGCATCAGAATATTCAAGTGCTAGGCAAGTAGATTGATTCAAGGCAAAGAATCATGTTTCTAGGGTCCCCTCAGATTTTTTCTAACTCTCTTATCCAAGGAGAAAAGAGCAAGTTCTAAAAAAGGGTGACAAAGTTGCAAAAACCAAGCTTGGGCCAGAAAAAATCATGAAAATCGGCTAAGTCCTGGTCCAGGCGGCCCTTGGGATAGTTGGGACGTCGGGGCACGAACCAGCCGAAAAGCCTCTAGGCGGTCCGCACAGCAAAGGGACATCCAGGCCATGGGGACGCGCGGGACGCGAAAGGGCGAACTGGCCGAAGGTGAAAAAATTGACTAATTGTTGTGCAAAATAGGCTAGGACATCTGGGCCGTGAGGATGCGAAGAACGCGAACCGCACGGATCGGCCAAAATAGAGAAATTTCGTACTGGGATAGTTGGGACATAGGGACGCATGGGACGCGGAGAGCCGAAGGAGCCAAGAGCCAATCAAATCTTGCCACGTGTCATCGGCCGAAAGAGGGACAGGGAAGCCCGAATCAGGTGAATCAAAAGAATTTGTCCCAAACAGTTTGGGACATCCGGGCCAGAAGTACGCGGCAGATGCGGGGAGCTGAAAGAGCCACCGACGAATCAGAACATGCCATGTGTCTTCGTGGATCGGAGCGGTGGAGGAAAGGGTGAGATTTTTACTTAATGTTTTGCCGAGTTTCCAAAGGTGAAGTTTGGAGCGTTGGCTCGAGCCAATAAAAAGAGGACGCGTGTCCAATGAAGCAGGGAAGTGCAGAGCTCAGGGGAACTTTGAATTTTTTTGCAAAAGTTCCTCGGCCAAAAACTAAGAAGCAAAGGTCTTCCCCACACCCCTTTCAACCAATCAATGCATGCCACGTGTCCCAGGTGGCGGGGCGTGGGGGGGAAAATGAATTTTTTTCCAAAATTTAAAAAGATCAAAACTTTCAAGGAAAACCCATGGGTAAGGGAAGGAGAGAGAATTTCTCATCCAATCAGTGCTCGACACGTGTCGTCCAGGTGGCGGAGCGTGGGAAAAAATTTCAAAACCCATTTTTGTCTATTTTGTGCCCTAAATCTTCAGATCGCCATATCTTTTGATCCAGAGCTCAGATTTGCACGTTCTTTATATCATTGGAAAGCTTATAAAATTCTCTACATGATTCTAGGGTCAATCTTGAATTTTGGTTTAGTCTAGAGAGAGAAAGTTAAGAAACGGCTCTGACACGTGTTCATGGCCAGAAATGACATTTCAACGACTAAATTTAATGCAGGATGGGTCGCATTCTCCTCCAATTTAGTCAAAAATGACAGGGTATGGGTTTTTAAGGTCCTCCATGCTGATTTAATACATTTGCAGTCAATGAGGAATGGGTTCCCACATTTTGTACATTTTCTCTCCTAGGCTCGACCCATGCAATGTAAAAGCCAGATTTGGCTCATTTCTAAAAGGGGGGAACACTTTTGGCATATCAAACTTCTTCTTTCATCTCCAAAAAGTGATTGTTGCAAGAATTAGACCTCTTCAAAGATTGTAATAGCTTTTTACCTCTCTAAGGTTGTAATGCAGTGGTTTTGACATTGGAAATGATAATGCAAGCTTTGTGAATGGGTTTCAATCCTTTGTTTGTACTATTTGCTTCATTTCAGATCCTAAATTATATCTTATCAGCCTGTGTATGTTTTATGTTGCAATATTTGGTTTGTGTCTATTTGCATGACAAAATATCCACCACTCCTTTTGGTGCATCACCATCTTTAGTTAGTTTCAATTTTTGCATTTCTATCCCTGTCTCCTTGCAATTTAGAGTAGGATTAGGATCTGAACCTCTGTAGTTGTGCAACTATAGATCTAAATTAGAGGAGTTTGAGGAACCAGCCTCTAATCTAGAGATTACTCTCTCAGTTTCACAAGTCCCACACTTGGAGAGAGGTTTCCATGTTGTGCAATCACACTGGATGCCTAAGACATCATTTAGAACCTTGATTTGCATCCAGGGGTGCTGTGATTTTGCACTAACAGTTTTGGCATGCCCGATGGGAGACTAGAGGTCTCATTTTTATTGTAGCAAAGTTTATGTGCATCTGTTGCAATTCTCTTGCTTGAAAAGAGCTATTATTTGCATATCTGGTGACTCCAAGGGGAAGAATCAACTGGTTTCAGCAGTGCAGGCCTGAAAACTCATGAGAAGAGTCACCACAAGGTCAAGAGTTGGAGAAGAAGAAGTGCTGTTTGAATACCTGCAATTATCTCCAAGAAGAAGGAAAAGAGGAAGAAGGATTCAAAGGTCTCCATCTCCACTAAACAGAACTCTCTCAACTCCTCCACCTGGTAGGCCTTTCATTTAGTCAACAAGGGTTTTAAGACCAATTAGAATGGCACAAAACAACCCCTATGTCAAATTCATAGGCAGCAGCCCACTTGCCCTCAATGCACAACATCCAATTCCTATTGCAGCCTTGAAGAACATTCCCTACTTCACTGGAGAAAATCAGACTACTCCAGGTGATCATGTTAAAGATATTGCTAACCTTTGTGCAATTCATGAAATCAATGAGATGCAAGTGGCTGTCAAGTTACTAGCATCTTCATTCAAGGGTAAATCATTGCAATGGTTTAAGAGCCTTGGAGCTGGTTCTATCACAAATTGGAATCAGCTGTGTATAGCACTTCACGAGAAATTTGGAGAAAAGGGAGACAACTTGTCTCTTTTGGAGTAGCTGACAACCATCAAGAGAGCTCCCAATGAGCAGCTGACCGCTTTCAACTTTAGATTTCAAAAGACTTGGGAGAGAATTCCAGTGGCAGTCAGGCCAATAGTAGAAGGTGCTTTTCTCTACTATCTCAAAGCTCTAAATTCTGATATTTCTATGTTGATTCAGTCCATGGGAGGCATAACTATCCCTATGGCTTATAGCATTTCCATTAGGGCTGAAAATTGTTTGATCCAAGCTGGCAAATTTGCCCCTAGACCTCCCATGCCACTGTTTCCAAGTTTAGAGAGTCCAAACACCAATCAAGCACCTAATTTGGCTCCTTCTCCCACTCCTAGAAATCAGAGTTCAAATGAAGCTTCCACTTCATCTCCAAGTGCCCCAAATGAGCTTCAAGAAGTCATGAAGCAATTGCAAAACCTAGGCAATGAGCTAGTTACTCTCAAGAGGCAACAAGCCCAAGGTTTTAGACCTTCTTATCAACCCCAAGCTCAGCCTAATAGGTAGCCATACCAACCACAAAGGCCACCTAACCTAGCTGCAAATATGAATCAAACAAGGCCTCCTGCCAATAGACCATTTCAGCCCTATAATCCAAATGCTATATCTGCCTCTAAGGCATTGGTGCCAACATAAAACAACATTGCCTAGGAGTATGATTGGTGTTTTCCATGCAATGAGCCTCATAACCAATCCATGTGCTTCAATGGTGCTTTGAATCAAGCACTAATGGTGACAACTACTGGTGTGGAGGGTGAGGGCAGTCAAGGAAACAACCAACAACAAGAAACATTCCAACAGCAATCAGCCCCAAATGACACCACATTGGTAAATTGGCAAGCAGAGGATTTTTGTGGCATGAACCAGGTAGTTTATCAAGGTGTTACAGCCAACACAAGGTCAAAAAGAAGGAATTTGGGTGAAGAACAACCATTAGCCCCAACCAATCCACAACCTTCCATGGCTCCACAAATGATTGGCAAGCAAAATCCAATTTCAAATGCACAAGGGCAGCCAAGAACAACTCCTAGACCAACTCAGATACTAGTTATTGCTGCCCACGTGCAAGGAGTGAATGTGCAAACCAAGGGACAACAAAGAGATCCTTCATCACCATTCAGTATCAATGATCAGATGAAGAAGACAAACGTCAATATATCAATGTGGGAATCCCTATCCATCCCAAGCAAAAGAGATTTGCTGCAAGCTGCCATGAAGGACTGGCCAACTTCAAATCAACAGATCCAAAGGCAAGAGAAGGTACTTATAAATGCTACCCAGCCTGAGGGAAATCATGGAGGACAACAAGGTAAAATGTTGAAGCCCCCTCCTTTCTATGTTTCATTAATCATTGGAAATCAGCTAGTACATAATTGCATAATATACTCTGGGGCAAGTAGCTCGGTAATGCCTAAACAAATAGCTGATTAGCTAGGGCTCCAGTATGAAACAACATCCAAAGGGGTAGTGCAGCTGGATGGGACAGCAGTAGCAATAGTTGGAGTGATTAGAAACTTGAGTCTTACCTTGCATGCATGTCCAAATGTTGTTGTTTTACAAGATGTATCAGTCATAGACCTTCCACCACTCTTTGCCCTTTGTTTGTCAAGGGACTTCACAACCAAGATTGGGGGGATATTTGTCTGCTGATTGGTCACACATGTTGTTCAGAAAGAGGTATGGAACTAAGGCTACAATCAGGTCTGAACCTATTGCAAACTTCCACATTGAGACTTACACTCCAAGTCAGATTAATACCAATTGATCAGCATTTGATCAAGAAGATCACCCAAGCACCGATGAGGCTGACACCAAGGTTGGAAGCATCCCGGATCTAACTCTTGATGAATGGGAAAACAAGGTACATGCATTTGATCCTTATCAAGAAGTGGAAGAATTTGAGCTAGGGGTCTATTGCATACACGAAGAAAATCAGCCTATTCATATCATCACCAAGCCAAACCACAAGGATGACAACGAGGTATGGCAGCTATTTTTTGATAGATCAAGGAGTGGACAAGGTGCAGGAGGTGGGGCTATGCTTGTTTCACCTCAAGGAGTAAAGTACTATTCAGCTTTTAGATTTCAGTTTGCATGCTCCAATAACACTGCTGAATATGAAGCCTTGGTGCAAGGGTGATGCATTGGGCAATCAAGAGAGGAATAAAGAACTTGCAAGTCTTTGGTGATAGTTAATTGATTGTAAATCAGGTCAAGGGACAACATGCTGCCAAGAATGATCTACTCAGGTGCTACAAGAATAGGGTATGGGACCTCATGGAAGATTTTGAGGGTTTTAGCATTAAATCCATTCCTAGGAAAGAGAATCAAGCTGCTGACAAGCTTGCAGCAGTAGGGGCAGACTTCGACATTGTGGAAAGCATCCAACAAGACAAGGTACAACCAAACATCCATGTGATTGTGAGGCCTTCAGTGCCACATAACAATGTTAGTTGGCAAGTGTTTGAGAATGACCAGAAAATCATCCATTTCTTGCAAGAAGAAGCTAAGTTCTCAGCCAAGAATCAAGAAAAATTGGAACATCAGTATGGTGACCAAGTAGTACAGCTGAGAAATAACAAGCTACCCAAGGGACTTATCACTTTGGAGTCCATTTTTAACCCCAATTGATCAGTTTAGAAAGGAGAAAGAAAACATTTAGGTCAAGAGAGAGGATTCAGTATCCATCTTGGTAGAATAGAACAAACCATTGCAAATTGGAAGGGATGACACCTGAACAAGAAAGGTATGAGTTCATACAGCTGTGTCAAGAGTTTCCTGACGTGTTTGCTTGGAGCTATGAAGACTTGAAAGGTTTCAATCCCAACTTAGCTCAACATACCATCGAATTAGATCCAAATACTAAGCCTGTTAGGCAGAAACAAAGACCAGTCAATCCACACATAGAGCCTCTCATGAGGAAAGAATTGGATAAGCTGATTGAGTCAAGGATCATATTCCCCAATCAATGCATTCTAGTTGGGTTGCCAACTTAGTTCTAGTCAAAAAAGAAGAGTGGAGAGATAAGATTGTGTGTTGACTTCAGAGACTTGAATAGAACCTCTCTCAAGGACCATTACCCACTCCCTTCCATGGAGCAAATCTTGCAAGTTGTGGCTGGCTCCGAGAGAGGTTTTCCACTACTTGATGGCTAATCAGGCTACAATCAGATTATGGTGAAGGAAGAGGACCAGTTCAAGACAGCCTTCACAACCAAATGGGGAACTTTTGCATACAGGAAAATGCCATTTGGGCTGTCCAACGCTGGTGCTACCTTCCAAAGGGCAATGGACATGGCGTTCAAGGGTTTGATTAACAACGTGGTGCTAATTTACCTTGATGATATCACTATTTTTTCCAAAAATGCAACAGACCACCTCTCTCATTTGAGACAAGTCTTCACGAGGTGCAGGAGATTTGGAGTGTCTTTGAATCCTAAGAAGTGTATCTTTCTTGCACATGAAGGAAAGCTCCTTGGCCATATTGTCTCCAAAGAAGGATTAGCAATTGATCCAGAGAGGGTTGAAGCCATAAGAGCACTACCATTGCCAAGCCACAAGAAATCCCTTCAGAGTTTCTTGGGAAGGATAAACTTTGTTCAGAGGTTTGTCCCAAATTTTGCAGCCCTTGTCAAGCCCATCACCAAAATGTTAAAGAAGAGCATGGCTTTCAAGTGGACAACAGAAGGCAAGGAGAGTTTTGAAGCAATCAAAGAAGCCATCTCTCAAGCGCCAACTCTCATCAACCCGGACTTCTCCAAGGATTTCATCCTCTATGCATTTGGAGGTAATGACACTATTTCTACCATTTTGGTACAACAGAACAAGGATAATGATGAGCAGCCGATTGCCTTCTTCAACCGGAGCCTAGATGACTATGAGGTGAGGTAATCTTTTATTGAGAAGCATGTACTTGCAGTAATCAGAAGCTTGAAGAAATTCAAGCATTTAGTCTCAAACAACAAGGTCCAGTTGTTGGTCTCTCATGCTGGGGTCAAGGAATTCCTCCTCAACAAGGATTTGAATGAGAAAAGGGCAGGTTGGATCACCCATGTCATGGAGTATGACATTGAGATCAAGATCACCAAGCTGGTAAGAGGGAAAGGATTGTGTGAGCAGCTGGTTTTGGGGAAGCAAAAAGAAGTATGCAACGAAGAAGAGGCTGTTTTGACAGTCCAGGACAGCCATGAGCCAAGTGGCAATCAAGAAGAAGACAATGCTGCCCCCACTCCCTACTGGACCCAAGGTATTATACACTTCCTAGACATAGGCCTATGCCCTCTGGAGATGAAAAAGACCCAAAGGAGACACTTCAGATTGCAGGCTGTCCCGTATGCCATTGTTGATGGAGTTTTGTTCAAGAAAGATGTGAATGGAGTGCTGCTGAGATGCATTAGCACAAATCAGATTCAAAGGGTATTGGAAGAGTTCCATGGTGGACCAGCTGGAGGTCATTTTGCACCAAGAATAACAGCTCTAAAAATCATGAAGGCTGGTTATTATTGGCCTAAAATCTTCAGTGATTGCTATGCATGCATCAAGAGGTGTAAGAATTGTGCATTCTTCACAGGAAAAGAGAGACTTGCTGCATTACATCCAATCTTAGTTGACCATCCATTCATGCAATGGGGTTTGGACTTCATTGGAGTCATTAATCCCAATTCAAGCCAAGGGCACAAATGGATTTTGACAGCCACGGACTACTTCACCAGATGGACAGAAGCATTAGCACTCAAAGAGGAAAATGAGTCTAGCATCTTAGACTTTTATGAGGGGATAACAACTAGATTTGGTGTACCTGCTACAATAACCTCAGATAATGCATTGGCATTCTTTGGATCCAAGGTGACTGAGTGGGTTGTCAAGAACGGGATCTACCTAAGCACTTCATCAAACTATTACCCTCAAGGTAATGGCCAGGCTGAGTCTACAAACAAGAACTTGTTGAGGATCATTAGGAGGACTCTTGATGAGAATCAGAGGTCTTGGCATACCAAACTGAAATCAGCCTTATGGGCTGATAGGATAACTCCCAAAAGATCCACAGGTAACTCTCCATTCAAACCTGTCTATGGAAGAGAGGCAATCTTGCCCATGTCACTTGAGTTGCCAACATTGGAACTCATGAAGTAGATGGAGTTGATAGAGTTTGAGCCCATGGAGGTGAGGTATGTAGAGTTGATGGAGCTGCAAGAGATCAGAAAGTAGGCATCCCAAGCAATGGAAAATGATCAAGCTTCGATCAAAAAGACATTTGATAGGAAGGCCAAGGATATATCTTTTCAGGTTGGAGATCTAGTGTTGAAATGGGATGTGGATAGAGCAAAACCGGGAAGGCATTCAAAATTTGATGCCCTTTGGAGTGGCCCATACATGGTCATGAAGTGCAAGAACAACAATGCTTTCTAATTGGCCTCATTGGATGGTGAAGAACTGTAGATTCCTGTAAATGGAATCTATCTCAAGCGTTGCTTCTAGAGGGAAATTTATCACCTTGTAAATATTAGATTAGGTTTTCATTCCTCCAAGTGCTTGTGCACATTGTTTTGCTGTAGGTTAGTTTTGTTTTCCCTAAGTGCTTTGGCATAGCTTGCTATCCACGGAGATGTTTTGTAGTCCTTGCTTCCATCAGGTGATATTCCATCTTCCTCCTTACACATTCTAAGTCAGTTGGGGTTCTAAACAGAATATTTGATGACTCCATGCCCAATGGACTGCTTCAGGCAACTAGTATCTTCTACCTAGTAGGTAGGTGACCCCACTGAGTCGCCAAATTGTTATCCAAAATTCACCCCCAGGGTAAATTTTGATAACATGCATCAGAATATTCAAGTTCCAGGCAAGTAGATTGATTCAAGGCAAAGAATCATGTTTCTGGGGTTCCCTCGGCTTTTTTCTAACTCTCCTGTCCAAGGAGAAAAGAGCAAGTTCTAAAAAAGGGTGAAAAAGTTGCAAAAACCAAGCTTGGGCCAGAAAAAATCATGAAAATCGGCTAAGTCCTGGTCCAGGCAGCCCTTGGGATAGTTGGGATGTTGGGGCGTGAACCGGCTGAAAAGCCTCTAGGCGGTCCGCACAGCAAAGGGACATCTGGGCCGTGGGGACGTGCGGGACGTGAAAGGGTGAACTGGCCGAAGGTGAAAAAATTGACTAATTGTTGTGCAAAACAGGCTGGGACATCTGGGCCGTGAGGACACGAAGGACGCGAACTGCTCAGATCAGCTGAAACAGAGAACTTTCACACTGAGATAGTTGGGACATAGGGACGAGTGGGACGCGGAGAGCCGAAGGAGCTGAGAGCCAATCGAATCTCGCCACGTGTCATCAGCCGAAAGAGGGACAGGGAAGCTCGAATCGGGTGAATCAAAAGAATTTTTCCCAAATAGTTTGGGACATCCGGGCTAGAAGTACGCGGTGGACGTGGGGAGCTGAAAGAGCCATCGACGAATCAGAACGTGCCATGTGTCTTCGTGAATCGGAGCGGTGGAGGAAAGGGTGAGATTTTTACTTAATGTTTTTCCGAGTTTCCAAAGGCGAAGTTTGGAGCGTTGGCCCGAGCTAATAAAAAGAGGACACGTGTCTAATGAAGCAGGGAAGTGTGGAGCTCGGGGGAACTTTGAAGTTTTTTTCAAAAGTTCCTCGGCCAAAAACTAAGAAGCAAAGGTCTTCCCTGCGCCCCTGTCAACCAATCAATGCATGCCACGTGTCCCAGGTGGCGGGGCGTGGGGGGGACAATGAATTTTTTTCCAAAAGTTAAAAATATCAAAACTTTCAAGGAAAACCTGTGGGTAAGGGAAGGAGAGAGAATTTCTCATCCAATCAGCACCCGACACGTGTCGTCCAGGTGGCGGAGCGCGGGAAAAAATTTCAAAACCCAATTTTGTTTGTTTTGTGCCCTAAATCTTCAGATCACCATATCTTTCGATCCAGAGCTCAGATTTGCATGTTCTTTATATCATTGGAAAGATTATAAAATTATCTACATGATTCTAGGGTCAATCTTGAATTTTGGTTCAGTCTGGAGAGAGAAAGTTAAGAAACGGCTCTGACGCGTGTTCATGGCCAAAAATGACATTTCAGCGACTAAATTTAATGCAGGATGGGTCGCATTCTCCTCCAATTCAGTCAAAAATGACAGGGTATGGGTTTGTAAGGTCCTCCATGATGATTTAATGCATTTTTAGTCAATGAGGAATGGGTTCCCACGTTTTGTATGTTTTCTCTCTCCTGGGCTCGACCCATGCAATGTCAAAGCCAGATTTGGCTCATTTCTAAAAGGGGGGAACACTTTTGGCATAACAAACTTCTTCTTTCATCTCCAGCAAGTGATTGTTGTAAGAATCAGACCTCTTCAAAGATTGTAATAGCTTTTTTACCTTTCTGAGGTTGTAATGCAGTGGTTTTGACATTGGAAATGATAATGCAAGCTTTGTGAATGGGTTTCAATCCTTTGTTTGTAATTATTTTCTTCATTTCAGATCCTAAATTATATCTTATCAGCTTGTGTATGTTTTATGTTGCAATATTTGGTTTGTGTCTATTTGCATGACAAAATATCCACCACTCCTTTTGGTGCATCACCATCTTTAGTTAGTTTCAATTTTTGCATTTCTATCCCTGTCTCCTTGCAATTTAGAGTAGGATTAGGATCTGAACCTCTATAGTTGTGCAAATATAGATCTAAATCAGAGGAGTTTGAGGACCAACCTCTAATCTGGAGATTCCTCTCTCAGTTTCACAAGTCCCACACTTGGAGAGAGGTTTCCATGTTGTGCAATCACACTGGATGCCTAAGACATCATTTAAAACCTTGATTTACATCCAGGGGTGATGTGATTTTGCACTAACAGGTACCAAGAAAATTTTTAGTAACTATATCATAGGGATCAAATTCATAGTTCTATTTATCCCATTAATTTAACAATATATCAGGTATGAAGGGAGGAATAGGATACTCTTCTGAAACCGAGTCTTTTCCTTCATCTTCTTAGATGAGGTAATTAGATTGGAGAAGAGAATGGTCATGTGATTCAACATGATAGGAAAATATAGGCTCAACTTGTATGGTAAACCGGGTACCATACCTTATTCTTAAAAGCATATGAGACAAATCTGAATACAAGTAACCACCCACCTTGGTAGTGAAATCTCTTGATAGGAAAGTGGAAAACAATGAAGGAAAATCACTGATTGACACATCTTGAGATATTGTGAGGCTTGAACATGCATGAAGGGTTAAGTCAAGATCCTTGATGACTCCCAAGGTATATACAATTGAGCCATCAAGTTTCAAGACTCCTTTAGAGATAGGGTTATAATTAAGACCTATGACATCAACAATATTCTTAGGCATAACAAAATTAATAGCCCCTTGAGCCAATCATACAATTATAAACAAGATGTTTGCCAACTATCAAGGACATATAAAAGGGTGGGGTTTTTAAAAAAATCTTACTTTCTTCTTGTCTGCATGACATAGGTTGACAACAACATGAGGTATTTGGATAAGTGGATCAATACATGGGAGTTGCGCCAAAGCTTTATGCAATAGGTTACACTGAGATGGAATGCATAGGGTATACCACATTGTGACATTTACATTTGTCTTCTTCATCTGGTCTAAAATATTAAATGGAAGGCCCATAAAATCGTGCATTTGAGGCACAATATCATCTTTTCTTAATCATTCAGGTACAGATATAGGGGCCTTAGTTTACACAAAGGCTTGAACTACTAAAGGAGGAACACATGCTTCTTCTGTTGGAATGTTTTGTGGAACCTCATATGTAGGAACATGCATGCCATAATTGTTGGGATGATGAGTTGTGTCTCTTTTCTTATGAGGATCAACCTAAATGAGAGAAGTAGAAGGATGCATATTGGCTTCCAACATTCACTTTTTTTACCTTGTGTTATGAGAAACCTACATGAAAAATTTGTTCAAACTGTTCATAACTTGGTACATTATGCAAAAGTACTCAACCCCAAAAAACATAAGGTTAGTATCTAGGACAACTTCTGACACTTATTCACTCTCCGGTTCACACGTGCTAGTGAAAGGCTCATAAATTGAACCATTTTGAATGATGCAGGCTTGCGTGTACAAGTCATTTACGTAGTTATACTGAATGTGTGGTAAATGTCAAGTAAAACACCATTATGTCTCTTGGACCATGTTGTTATGTACTAGAACTAGTACTTTTCATGTGTTGGGTGCTGGAAAAAGTTACACATGAGAAACTGTTTGCAAGGGGTGGTGCACATTAGCATGTCCTTTTTCATTTGATTTACTTTTCCCATATCTCTAATTGAGATATTGATTTTTGTAGGGATGATGGATTTGATTAAATCCTTGATTAGAGTTACTTCTAAAGGCTTGCACCTACTACTTTTCTATGGATATGATCTTATTAGACATATTTATAATCAAGCCTTTCATTTCTTCATCCTCCTTTTACTACCGGGGAGAGTATGATGTGGAGACAATGGGACAAGAAATTTTATTAGGAACGAGAGCAATGGAAGGATGGGGTACTTTAGGAAATTTAGGAAACAAGGGCATATGTAATTTAGGGGCTATTTTACTAGCTTGAATAAAATAATTTTCAGCCCTAATGGATATAGAGTAAGCATCAGGAAGTTGCGCAACACCCATAAACTGTATCTTTACTACAATGTCAGAATTCAAGGATCTTAAGAAGTAAGGAAAAACACCTTGAGGGGTTGGTCTTAAGAGGGTTGGAATTCTGTCCCATGTCTTCTAAAATCTGAAGCTGAAGTAAACCATGAGTTCATTGGGAGCTCTTTTAATCATTGTGATTTGATTTAATAAGGAGATGTTGTTAGCTTTCTCCTCGAATTGGCTACAAAGGGCAGTACCAAGTCCATCCCAATTAGTGATAGAGGAAGGTCTTAAGATTTTGTAACATTGAAGTGATTTTCATTTGAGTGAAGAATAAAATAACCTTATAACTACATCATCTTCTATAAATTGGTGAATAAAGCATACATTTGAAATATCTTGAATGTGCTCAGTAGGGGTAACTTGATTCTCACTGGTGAAGAATGGAATACTTTTCAGTGTAACTACTAGTATATCATGTAGCATGGGAAGATCCAAAGGACTTCCACCATTGAAACTGACAAAGGGAATATTTCTCTATTGTGCTATAGCTAGAAAGGGTATAAGTACCCTTGTAGAGCACATGGAAGTTCTGCCAAGAGGAGGAGTAGATTGCAATCCACTCGCGGAGGATGGAGATGTGCATGTGGTGGGTTTTTCTTCTTATTCTTCTTAGAGACAAATGAATATATTCAAAATATTCCTCAACTAATGTGCTTTGTATAGTATGTATCCTTCTCATGAAATAGGTGCGATGAATTCTGAAATCAGTAGATCTAGATGTTGGGAGTCATCATATGTGTTAAAAAAAACCTCCTAAGGATGGCAATCACTAAGTCACACCAGAACTTGGTAAAAATGAAATTTAGATATTTCAATACTGGTCCCACCAGGTGTGCCAAAAACTATTGGAGATCAAAATTGCATCCATCCCAGATTAGGATGAATTGGGGCTTTGAGGCAACATGGGACTGTATCCAAGTTGTGGGACTTGCGCTTTGAGACAGACCTCTAGAGAAGGTCAAATTTCTCTACCTATTTCTATTGCTAAAAATACTCTTATGAAGGGAAATGCAGCTACCTATCACTACTCCATAATTCCAAGGGACTAGGGTGAGAAGGAGATGTATGAAAATGAAAACTTAAGCTAAGGGGAGGTGATAACACCAGAAAGAGGGGGATGAACGGTCTTGGTTGAGTGAAAACAAGGGAAATGCGCACACAGAGGGAAGGAAAATGTGCCAAAATTTGAAACAACATTCACAAAATTACTTTCATGGAGAAAAAAAACAAAAAATCCCTACAAGAGATATAGAATATACACAACAAATAAACAATGCAAAATAAGGCAATAAGATGCAATAAAATTCAAACTAGGGAAGAAGATAGCCATAATATATAGCTTATATTTCTTCCAAGTGATGCAAAATCAATTACCATGGTGAGAGAGGAAATGATATACATGCAAATGACTCAGATTTGAGGCCTACAACTCAAAATTTTAAGGAACAATGCTCTTAGCAAACCAAGAGGGTATAAACTTTACAGATGATCAATTTCCATCAATTTATAGAAGAAAGGGGAAGTGAAGATAGGGGAAGAGAGGGAAGCTCATATTTTAAAATTCAACCACCAAAATCAAGTAATAAATGCTTGTAAATCCACATGCAACAATATTAGATCTGCCTCCCCTTGTTATCTTAGCTTGTGGAAGAAGGAAGGAGACAAAATCAAATCAAATATGGGTGGTTAAGTCGACTGAATCTGGACATTAATGGCCTAAATTGTGTTTCCCATTTTACCTACCAAAACCTACCCGAATTCTAATTTTGAAAATCCCAACATGTAGCCCACGTCAGCAGATCTCTAACAAGACCAAGATCACATGAATGCAAGCTCTATAGACAAATTTGTGATGATTTGAAGATGTCTAGTACAGGTTGAACACACAAGACACATGTTGTAGTCTGGTCAGCTAAATGATTTAGTTGACTATATGCTTGTTTCATATTTTATACCATGTGTCATGCATTCATTTAAGGAGAGGATTCAACATGCAGTTGGCATGCTATGATATGTTATAGGTTGTGTACTTTATCTGAAAAGTTGTCATGTGACACTTAAGGATTGATGTAGAAGATTGCACTTGACGTGTCCACAAGAGATAGAGTTGTGAGAAAGAATAATGCAGAGGTCTATGAGCATGCACAAGAGGGTGTATGAGGAGTGGGAAGAAAAGGTGCATATTTTCAGAGGTATGCAAGTATAAAAATATGAGAAAGGGGAGCATGTGAGACAAGGATGCTTGGAAGTAATTGTGAAGGCAGAAGAGGAATAAATGCACACAAGGAAATGTGTGGGAGTCAATTTGGAAGGACATGCACAAGGAAATCATGCCAAGGACTTAGAAAATATACAAAGAAAGTACCTAGGCATGCACACAGAGTGTGCATCATCTTGGGAATGAAATAATGTGTGCGAGGAGTGTGCATAGAGGAAAAATGAAAGGACATAAAAGAATAAAGGAGAAGGAAGGAAACATGCATAAGGAAGAAAAAGAAATTGAAAACACAAAGAAGAAGAAGTAAGGGAGCACGAAGGCGTGCATGAAGAATTTAGCTAAGCTATTGTGCAAATGTATAAAACCAAGAGTGTGCAACCTAAAAATCTAATGTCAGAGCCAAAATGGAACTGCAAGTTGTCAAAGTAACCAGGGTGGTTCTTTTGGATAAAAATCATTACAAAAAACTAGAATAGTTGGAACATTGGTAAGAAATATGTGCAATTTGGCAAGATTGAAAGCATTAAAGTTTTATGTACTAGCCCTTGTGACTATAGAAGAAACTATTAACATAAATGTTGGAAGAGGGGAATTAATTTCCCCCATGGATGCTACAAGATGAGGTGCAACCATATCATATCAGTAATGCATAGAAGTTTGGAAAGTGAGTGAGGGAAGAGCATCAGGGATCATTATACAATCAACACAATGTGTTCTTAATTATGGAGAAAGTGATGTAACATTGGATTCAATAATCATGGGATCATTATAATTACATCAAGCGTTGTTCCAAGAAACATATTTGAAAGGCATGGTCATGGTGACATTATGAAGGGGGATGTGAGTGCCTCCCAACACTTTAGATATTTTAGATGTAGCACCACGAAAGATCAAAATATAGGTAAGTGTGAAAAAATATGCATTAAGGATTAATAATCATGTGGATGAGAATAAAACATATTCTGAGGAGTATTATGGGTGTTAATAGAAAGTTTATCATGTAAATCAATAACACTATAGTCCATCCAAAGAGGAGAATGATGTAAAATGTAAGGATTGTCTTCATAATCATGTATGAGATGGATATCACAAGTATTAACAACATGAGGTGTGGAATCTATTGTAGTATTATCCATGGAAGAAGGTGTTGTAAGGGCATTGTGTGTTGTGACATGGGTAGAAGGGACTGCATGCATAGTATACATATAAGGACAACCTAGAAGGATATTACAATTGAGATTATTAGGCTTGATGTTACATAGAACATTAAGAGTGCAATGTCCTACAACAATGGGTAGAGTGATTTATACGAACACATGCTTAGGTGTATCATCAAAACCACGAATACATAGAGTAGATAGAATTAAATCACCAACAAAATGCCCTAGTTGATGGAGAAAAAAGATGTTGCGTATATTAAGACCAAATCCATTATCAACTAAAGTACTCTTAACAAGCACATTATGAATGCAAACCAAAATATACAATGTGGGAGGATTATCAACAATTGTACGGTAAGACATAAAATAATTTTACACAAACAATCCAAAAAGAAAAATAGATATGTATTGAAAGTGATGTGGAACAAAAAAACAATTGTCATCAAATGAATAAAATGATCATATCTCAAAATGGAATTTGAATTGCACGAAACAAAAAGAGGTTCTTTTGGATATAATTATGTGCAATAAAAACCTCTAAGGAATTTTCTCAAAAGTGAGCATTTTTCCAATTATGCTATAATTACTAAAAAGTGTAATTTTGAATTTCCAAGACTTTTACTACAAATTATGGAAAAAAATATGTTTTCATAAAACATTTAAAAATTAAAAATAGTCTCAAAGTAATTTGAAAATAGATTCGTTATGCTCGAGATATGAAAAAAGGTGATTTAAAGATTAGGAGACCTAGAAAGTAACCCAAAGGGTAGGACCAACCATGAAAACCTAGGAGTTTTTTCTTAGATCAGATTTATGACAGATTATATATGAAAATAAAGTGTGAATATGAAGATAAGCTACAGATAGGAACCTTAATACAACTGGGGTTTGGTTTTGGAGAAGAATAGATCTGATAAAGAGAATGCAAGAGTTGGGTTCACCAAATGATTTAACAAAATTTAAATATTAATTTTAAAGGACTGAGATCAATTAGATAATATTAGAAACATGTAAGATATAACATCTAAATGGAAATAAAGTGTAATAAATAAGAGGATGAAATTGAAATAGTTGATAACTCACCTTTTGTGCTGATTTTGGGCTAAAATAGTGGTGAAACAGGCTAGATCTGGGCTGTATGCGCTTCTCTTAGAAAATAGTGGTATGCAAGTGTATTGGACATAACCTCTCAGGATAGGAAAGGACCGCCATGGGTGCTAGTGTCTGAACTGGGAAATAGTGTCCTGGGAGTGAGTTAGGGTCTGATAAGATCTCCTTCACTTCAATCTTTATCACTTTGACTTCACTGTAGGGTTTTATTGTCACACCTAAACATGCAAATCAAACCCTAACTACCTACACTAAGGTCAAACACACATCAAATGGAATAAAATATGCATATGCTTAAGTCACAATGACCTCAATAGTCACCCCAATGTGATTATCATTGAGCACTGCACTACATGTCAAACTAAATGTAGTTATGGTGCATGTGTGACACAATTGTGTCCCTTGAATCTAGGTTTCCCTTACTTAAGTCACACAAATATAACATACTACAAATAATTTTACCCTAAGATCAATGTGTGTGATGGAATTCAAAATTTTATCTTCCTATGTAGTGAATGATGTAGCCCAAAATACAATCCTCAAGTGTTACTTTTTTTCCAAGTAGTAGATATGAAATAATACCCCTATTGCCCTAGTACCTTAGAATAGTAATTCATGTATATATATGATTCATTTGCTTAGATTTCATCCATAACAACTAAAAATTCTTACCCAAAGTGATAAGTAGAAATTTAGAAAAGATAACAATTGATGTGGAATTTCAAACACATGAAAATAAGAGAAAGGACAAAAGTGCCCAAAGGGGATAGTAGCCCCTAGGGCACTCCTATCCCTATTGGGCGCTAATATATGAGGATATCCAAAAAAAAAAGAAATAATGAGATGGGTAACATACTATGTGACATCCAAAAGTAAAATGTATAGTTCCGTAAAAGAAAAGGACAAAAGGATAAATGGATAGAACAATGTAAAGAAAAACATGTGTTGTTAATGTCTAATTTTCTTTCTTAGCTATCATGCATATACTAACATACTAGATGTGTGATGTAATAGTACTAAGAACATAATTTTGTGTCTATAAAACCAACTCGGGCATAAAGATCCTTACTACCCGTATAAAAACAAAATTCTTAAAGCTATATATTTTACTAACGCAACAACGTTGTGGGATATAATTGAAGAAGGAAGATATATCTATCAACAAGATGCGACCTATAAATCAATTATTGAGAAATATTAAGATGATTCAGAAGATGTGAATGAATTGAACTAAATTTCATATGATTTAGAAGGATCCACAACACTTATACAACAACCATGGATGTATGAATATGATGAATTAAGCACCAATGGCCAAACCTATCAAAGAGAGCTAGTTATAGGAAGAGATAAAAGCATCATAAGATATTTTGCAACCTCATCATCACATGACTCTTACAATCAGATGCATTGAATTGTAGTCGATAGATAATACCTCATTATTTTAATCCAAGTGAAAAATGGATGAAAAATAAATATAATTGTTTGTTTCTTACCGAAGAATTGTTAACAACATCTAGTGTACCAAAGTGAGATGATCCTCTAGAAAAAGTGAAAGAGGAAGAAGAACGAGAAATTATTGAATAATTTGACATACAAAATAAAATGTTCCTAGAATAATAAATTTTCTGGATAGAAGAGAAACACCCAACACAAGAAAAAAATTTGGTTCAAACCATCACATTTCCAATTAGTAAGCTCCAACATACTAGTTTTGACAACAAAAACCAGTGTATATAGTTTATTTGATACATGGAAGGTATGCAAAATTTATATCTGTTGAAGTAAATGTGAAAAATATTGATTCTCATGTTGATACTGGTGCATCACTTTCATTTTGTAAAATCCAAATACTTGATGACTAGGAATAATTAGATAATAAATACTCTTAAATGCATTTATATGTTAAGGGGAATAATTTTTCTTGCACAAAGTATAAACACCAAGATCCCATTAAAATCCAAGGTGAAGAATTTTTTGATGACTTATGTGAAAACAATTACTTATAAGTAGACATGTTGTATTTTTGGATATTTTATACATAGGTATCTCCATATGGTAGTAAAAAAGAGTATTATGTCTTCATTAAGTGGTGAAAGGATTAGAGCCCTTGAGTTAAAGTAAGAAATAAAATGATATCCCATCTCCATGAGTCAAAGCCTTGACAATGGAATTTTAGAAAAGATCAAAAGATTAGGACAATAGATAAAAGAAGAATTATTTTCTGAAGATCCTAAAATATTTTGGGAAACAAAAATCCTAGTAATGGAAATTAATCTTGTAGAAGGTGAATGAATGAAAATTGAGGAAGAAAATCCAAATAAAAATTGATGACTATTAAGATATGCATAATGTCGTTAATGGATTTTTAGGTGTAGAGATAATTGAAGCCAATACATCACTCTATTGCTGTTATGATTTTTATGGTGGCCAAGCATTCAAAAAAAGGAGAAAGAAAATAGTGGTGATTAATCACAAACCCTTGAATACAACTACTCAACTTTATCCATACCCAATCCTTGATAAATCATATCTTCTATAAAAGGTTTCAAATTGTAAATATTTCTCTTGAATTGATTGTAAGCTAGATTTCAATCAAATACATGTTAAAGATGAAGATAGGAAAAAAAAAACTTTCAAGTGTCCTTTTGGAAACTTTCAGAGAAAGGTAATTTATTTTGAGTTAATAAATGCCCCAACTTAATTTTAGGCACACATGGTGAGATATTTAAAGGAACACAAAAATTGAGTGTGTATATATTGCCAAAATTCATATTTTAAGTGATTCACTTGAAGGTAATATGACACCTTTGCAAATATTATTATACATTCAAGTTTTTATAACTCTTATGTTGTATTTAATTATCTATAATACCATATGGATTACATTTGACCACGTTTGTTATTCAGGGCTAGATCCTTGTTAAGGGCTACTTATTTAACAATATTAATTGTGAATCTTTATGATGAACTTATCAACCCCCACTAATTGAAAATGGGGTGGTACTCACTAGTATGTAACCCTGTAGTGTGACCTATAAGGGGTTTGAAATAATTTTCAAGTGATAAGTGTGAGAACAATACTTGAAGGTGATTGGGAATTCAGAGGTTACAAGTTAGTATTGTGTATTAGATTAACTAGTGTATATGTGGATCAAATATTCATTGGAATAATTTATTTCCAAGCCTTTTGGAATCTACATGATTGTACCATGATCCCTTAATATTTAGAATCAGTACATAATTAATTTCCATAGGATGTATTTGGGCCTCTAGTCCAATTACTAAAACATTATATAATATTTTCTTAACTTTCTTACACACACACACGTATGTGTGTGGGAAGAGGCTATTATCTTGATAAAATACACTACCTTATATAAAAACATGCATACATCCATATATGTCCATCCACTACCATGTGAAAACCACCTTCATAGTTTTTTTTGTAATTTTTTGTGTTGGAAAGACACTGTGTTTTTCAACATTATTGTAAAAAACTCCACACAATTGCTTCTAGGATTTTAAATGAAGACTTGTCATGTAATAGCGTATGTTCCCACAGATTCCGCTATCACTTAACACATGCAATTACATCATTCAAAACCTATACGTTTAAAAAAAAATCTGCCCATAATTTGACAAGATTTGGTGGGGCTCTCCCATGTATGGTATGTATGTGTTGATGATGGGGCATGGATGTAGGAAAATGCATTTTATCAGGAGGATAACCTCCATCTATATGTGTGTGTGTGTATACACACACATACACATACATATATGTATATGTATATATATACATATACAAATGCATACATACCTATACATATATACATAAAATCACACATACATATATACATACACATACACACACATACAGAGAGAGAGAGAGAGAGAGAGAGAGAGAGAGAGAGAGAGAGAGAGAGATGCACATAAACGCATGAAAACACAAATAGACACGAACACGAACACATACATGGACACATACATAGATGCATACACAAACGCGGACACGGACACAAACATAGACATAGACACGGACACGAACATGGACACAAACAATGACACAGACACAGATGCAGACGCAGATGCAGATGCAAACGTAGACGTAAACGCAGACATAGATGTAGATGCAGATGTAGACGCAAACACAGATGCAGACACAGACGTAGACATAGATGCAAACACAGACGAAGACACAGACACAGACATAGACATAGATACATAGACACAGACACTCATATATAGACACATACACATAGACACACATACACACACTCAGAGACACATACACACATACACACAGACACACAGACAAATATAAATACATATAAACACACACAGAGACACACATAGACAAAGACATAGAAATATAAAAAAAAAACACACACACACACACATGTGCGCACATGCACACACATGCACACACACACAGACACATCCACACACACAAAAACCCACACACACACACACACATACACACAAAAACAAAAACAAACACACACACACACACACACACACACACACAACACACACACACACACACACAAACAACCACCCACATACACACACACACACACACACATACACACACATTCATGTACACATGTGCATATGCACACACTTGACATAATAATCAATAGATAAAAATTTTGTTAAAGAGAAAGTGGATACAATCAAGTTTTGGTATGATATCTTGATCACTAATAAATAAATTTTAGTAAATAAGTGCTAAAATTCCAAGTAGGAAAGAAGGTTTCATAGTTAAAGTGAAGTGGTTCTAAACCATAGGGAAAATACTATAGTTTAAAAAAACATATAATTAGCTAGACTAATTTATAATGAACAATTAAGAGAAGTTAAGAAACAAAAATAAAATGAATACACTAGTTGATGTTAAGTGTTAGTTAATAATAAATGATCTTCTCGTCTAGTGTATGGAATGTAAAATAAATAAAATTCTAACATATTTTAGGGGACTAATGAGAGGGGTCATTACAAAGAATATAAAGAGGAATGAAATTAATGTTAAGGGCCTATAATTGTGATGTCCACGAGTTTTAATAAGTTATTGGAATGAGAGTGTAAATTATTCATAGTCTATTGGCATATGGTGTGTGTATGCATGCATATTTTCATCATGCAATATTTCTAAGTATTAATAAAGAATGTGAGTTAGTTCCAAAATATGCCCTACATCTATGTATGCCCTTTAAGTATGGGCTATGAGTCATAAGATGGGTATTTTGGCATCCATTTACTTGGCTCCACATCCCATATACATCAAATACAATCTCTTTCACAACCATTTTTAGTACTATTTCCATCCACAATTAATTTGTAAAATATTCCTCCTTATTTACATGACATTGTGAACAAATTATTCCACTGTGCATGATAATTCTCTTCCTTTGGCAGTTTCAAAAAAACTCTCTTCATCATAAGATATTTAGTTTTTCATTTCATCAGTGTGATGAATTAATGCATAAATTTCATCTTTTTCTTACGTGACATAGGTACTAACATCATTCCTTCTATCATCATTAATATGGGATTGTATGCACTCATAGTATTTATGCCCATACACTTTGAACCTAGAACATGTGACTATGAATCCATGTCTACGACCTCATCCATATGATCATCTTCCTTACTTACAGTTTTTTCTACCTCTTTTCAAACCATCATTACAATAAGACATGCTTACTTAAAATTCATATATAGAACTACCCTATTTATAGATTTTCCACTTCCATACATGAATCTTCGTGTACCTCACAATATTTGTTGTATGCGAAATTTTTGTTCTTCCTTCATCACACGTTAGTAGGCATCTCAATGAAATCAAATCAAATCATACGACACTCATCTTTGATGGATATGAAAAATAATTTCACATAATGTGTTATCTTTTGGTTTCATACTCAATTTGACCATTCTGATAATGAGTCTACATAATTTCTTAGTGTAATATTTAACCCTCAACTCTTTCTATCACATATTTTAAATTATTGAAAAGACCTAGCTAGCAATTTGTAAGAAGGAACATGGCCTTCATTTTTTTCACTATTATATTCTAATTATTTATCTTCTCTTTAATTTTATGCTCTTTCTCGATCAAAACATATTCCCACATAGATATTTGAAACTATTTAATTAGTGCAGGAAAAATTGATCTTTCTTGGGATATTTTATGCTTCCATACTTAAAAAATTTCTAAGTTAGTAACAAAATGAATGAACTCTTCATGATTTTAATTTCCATAATAATTTGGAAAATATAACTTGGGATTACTTCCCATCCTCACAATTGCACATAAAAATATATCTTATTGTTCATGAATATGTTCTTATATGGCTTGGTATCCAAGTTCTTCCATATTGAATTCATCATCATTCAAGTATTCATACAACACCCCAAAATTTTGCAACTTCCATATCCTCCGAAAGTGTTTGAATTCTTCTCACCAACTCCACTAATATGGAAAATCTCTAAGCTTTGGGTACTCTTACAGAAAAACCATCTCTTTGCGTTGATCATTTATCCTTGAGATAAAGTGATTACATTTATCACAACCTCAACACCTTCTACCGAAATTTATTCACTTTAATATATCTTTACCATGCTCTTCTTATACTCAAAAATGTGGAAAACAAAGGATCCATGCCTAATCACAAGGTTTAACCTCATGCTCTTATACCAAATGATGTACTTGCAATTAGGGAGTCCAATTAAGATCTAGCTTAGACCATAAAACATCATAAAATAAATATTGACTGACTTGTAACATTTATACAAAGAATTAATTTATATTACCACACATTATCAATCATCTTTAAGGAAATAACAAATTACATAAGCATGAGACTAATCACAAACGTATACAACCTATAAATAATATTTGAGGACATAACACAACACAATTTTTTTGATTTGCATAGATCAACTAGTAACAAACTAAGATACTCTATTCCAAAAATAATCCTAAGAAAATCACATTGAACCCTTAACTAACTAGCTTCTTAGAACAAAACATATGCCACTTCATGAATTCAATGCAAGGGAGATTTCTTATGGAAATAAGAAAAATATACTTATAATTTTTCCTCAAACCTAAAATTTACCCATATGAAATTTATATAATCTCCACTAATTAAATATGTCACATACCATTATGTAATAGAAGGCCCAAATGTTCTTAATGATTTACAATCATAACAAAATTTAATGAATACATGTTAGCTCAAAAATCATAATATGGATAAGGGGAATCTTCATCAACTCCTTCTATACAATGAAAACATTTTAATTTTATTTTTCACTCCTAAAGATCATGTACAAGATATAATATTGTGCTTTATATTATGTGTAATCATGTTAAGTAGATCCTCATGCATTTTCTCAAGTGACATTATATGGATTTACAGTTTAAACAATAGATACATGTAATTGAGACAAAATTCTATTGTTAAAGTGAGATATAGTATGTGATACCATGTATGAAAGTGATCCTCTATGCATAAGTGTAAGGATGATGTAAATTAACTATTTGAAGTTAGTTTTTGTTTCATCAGGTGATCAAACCTCATGCCAATCATAATGAATCTCCATTTTATGGGCACAATCTTTTCTACCATGATTTGTTTTCTATGTTGTACCAATGAAATAATTTCTTTCACCAAATTTTGAAATATGTTTTGAACTATAGAACATACCATGAACCTAATGAACTCCTTTGGATATGCCTCAAAAGAAATTTTATTTGAAAACATGAAAATATACTCTAGTTATTTTTGAATGATGTTGATTGATAATGAACCTAGTTTCTCTTGCATTATCAACCATAGAAGTATTCATATCACCTAATTTTTTAATTTTGTTTTCGTTCTAATATAAAATTTTCAATGCTATATTAAAGGGGTACATATATAGACACACATATCATATCTTTGACATATTTTTAGTATCAAATTTAGCATAATTTGACATTCATGGAAAAATCACATATATTTGACTATTGATCATAATTTATAACTATTAGTATACATACCTACTATCTTATCAACCTCAACATGTCAAACATATCTATTTAAGACCAAATTATTCTATACAAGAACACTTCATAATCATAAACATATATTCTTGAAGCCCTAGACTCTCCACACCATCAAGAAACAAATAGTAAAGTTGGACAACATTGGTCTACCACATGGGTTTCCCTCTATTGGTAGCATCGAGGAGATTTTAATGTATAATTTCAAAATTAGAAAATCCCAATTAACTTGGTTTAGAAACTTTTAATGGATAAACTATGGTACGAAAATAATGAAGAGTAATAAATATATATATGTAGATGAGATGTCTATCTGTATATGTATACATACTATATTACAATATATACATTATACATATATATACATATATATATATACAATATACACACAACATATATATAATATATATATATATGTATGTATATATGTAATATGTTACATAATTTATGTAATTTTGTTAATGTATATGTATTGTTATACATATACATATACATATCTATATATATATATTATAATATATCTATTATATATTATATATGTTGTATGTATGTATGTATGTATAATTTATATGTAGTCCATATACATATACATACAATACATACATACATATATATATGTAATAATTTATATGTAATATGTTATGGGTGTATCGATAATATATATATATATATCGTAACTATCCTCTGTAATGTCTAGATCTATCTTTAGATATATTATGTATCTATCCTACATACACACACACACCCATAGATATATACCCACATATGTATGTATATATTACACATACATATATGTCATACATACATTACATACATATATATGTATGTACATGTAGTATATATGTATGTATGTATATGTATACACATGTATACATATACATATTACATACATACATACATAGCATATTATATGTTATTAATATGTATATGTAGTATGTGTATATATATTATATATATATATATATATATGTATGTATAGATTAGATAGTATATATATATGTTAGATAATACACCACACAACACAATATAATCACACCATATGTGTATATATATATACATACAATAGGGATACAGTACACGTCCCCCTCACCTACATACATACATGTAGGTATGTATGTTATAGTATGTATGGTATATATAATACATATATATAGTATACTGACATACATAGGTAACTATACATACATTAGCAGTATATATATATATACATACATACATACACACACACACACACACACACACACACACACACACACACATACAAAACATATATGAGGTCATTAATCATTTATTCACCTTTAAAAAAATTTAAAGTTACCTATGACACTCTTGTTACATTAAGTGTAATCACTAAAGCTAAATAATTTTTTCAATATCTCAAATAGAGATAAATCTAAAATTATAGAGGTCAAATTTATATGATGATAAATCTTAAAGCCTATAATAAGATCAATTATTAGAGCACATGATTAAACATAAACTTACCTATGAGGGATACAGATATGCATCTTGATAAAATGACAGAATATTGATATGTAGGAAAACATCACTACATTACCAAGGATGAAACTGATGCTATCTAACCCAAAATGTTAACCCTTTTTAAGGGTTCCTTGTGGTCTTGTATGCATAATTAGGTTTTCAAAAATAAAAAATAAAAATAAACATCACACAAGCTCAAAGATAGCCAAAGTATCTAGAAGCATAAAAAAGATAGAGATGAAACATATCTAGAAGTTACATATCCCCAAAAAAATCCATAACACTGTTGCTATAACCTGATGCTTTCAATCTACTATAAGGTTTGAAGTCTTCTGACATTGTCCAAATAGTTTTCCAACCCTTATTATGAGTCTTAACTTGATGAAGCATTTACAAATCATTTCTAGATACAAACATACTTGCTATGAGTGATAAACATATATGATATAAATATATCATCTTTCTATTGTCTTAGATATTCTAAATGAATAAATCAAGTATTGATTAATATATTTATAGTTCAAATTATCCTTTTCATTACCATTTATTATATTATATTAATCAGTTTTAGTTTTAATCATATTTTATGTCATTATGTAACTAAATAAAAAAATTATACATATAAGGAGTTAATAAATAGATTACAAGGTAATACCATAGTTTAACATGAGTGTATGAAATGTAAACATCACTCGTATCATGATCAGGTAAGATATTAAAGCTAACTAAGCTTATTTTACATTAATAAACTCCAATTAAATATCATAAAATGAAAGTCCAAGTGTGATAATGGTTTAAAACTAAGTGGGTCCACTCAGCTATATAAATATATTGATTATGCATAATCTCAACTAAAAAAACCTTATTTAATATCTTGATGATCGCAAGACAAATACCAATATTTAAATTCGTTCTGAAAGGTTTTCATAGTAAATAGGGCGATAATACATATAGGGAGATGTATATTGTTGTGCTAATGGTACACCAATATGCATATCCTTAATCCCCCAAAAAATCATAGTATAGTCATAATATTTCATAAAGCTTTAAAAGAAAGAGTATTGTGTATGCATTTAAACACAACCAACAATGAATGAGAAGATAAAATATTTAAGATTTATTCTTATTTTTTTTATGAAACCTTATTTATTTTGTTCTCACCTCTCTTTCTCATCCCTTCTCTTATGGAATTATGTGTGTTTTATTCAACTCCCTCAATACCGTTATAAGGACCTCAAAAACCAAGATCCATTTTTTTTCCATTAACCTCATTGTTAAGTGTTATGTCGATTTCAAACATAAATAACTTACGCAACTTAAAATTAAAATCATACATACATGAAAAACAAATAAGATTTGATCTAAAAGAATTTTCATTAATTCCAATAACTCAATACAACTTGAATTTTACATGCAATGTCAAAGAGCCTGATAAGCTTATATAATATAACTAGTTATTCCAGCAGTACATCAAGTACAATTTTATTCCAAGAACTGAAAAAAATAAAAATAAAAAAGATCTAAATTCAACTCAAATTCCTTTCATATTATTTCCTTTCCTTTGTCTCCAGAGTGGCCTATATTTTCCACAAAAGGGTTAGTTCCAACCAAACTAGCAAGAGTTTCCATTTTCATACATGTAGTATTCTACACATGAAAACATATCAGCAAAAACTAATCATGCATCAAAAAATAGACTCATACATTATTATTATAATGACGTCAATAAAAATGTATACATGCATGAACTAACCAAGTTCAAAATATCATTCTTGAGTGGTGCCTTCAACCATCATGCATGAAAAATACATAGAACTTACCTCACATAAGGATGATTACATAGTGCATTTCATAATAATCATAACAATAATATTTATTCATGCATCCACATACAAAATCATCCATTATTATAATGATGATGTAGACAAGCATGTATATGAACTAATCAAGTTCATATTCTCATTGAAGGAAGAAGCCTTTAATTGACATATAGATAACGCATAAAACTTACAAGTAAGGCTGATTACATAATGCATTTCTTATTAGACATATGTATTAAAACCACCAACATAACAACTATTTAACCAAATTCCATCACAATAATTTTGTTTCCCAAAACAAGAAAACATTATAACTATTTTGACATAATGATGACATATTAATATTTATGCCAAAAATGGATTTTTTTTTTTTTTTGACAAGGTTCCAACATTAACATCTTATATTCTCATAAGAGAAAGCATACCAATTTATTGGCAAAATTCCATAACCAATAATCACATAACCATAATGAGAAAGCATATAAACAGTATGTCAAAATGCCTTCAACAATAGTCTCATAAACCATCATGAGAAAGCATATAAATAGTATGAAAAAATCTCTTCAATAATAATTTCATAAACCATCATGAGAAAGCATACAAACTGTATACAATATGACACACTACCTTCAATAAGAATCTCATAAAACATCATGAGAAATTATACAAATAGTATGAAAAAATGCCTTCAACAATAATCTCATAAACCATCATGAGAAAAAATACAAACTGTATGATAAAATGCATTCATGCACGTCATATTAACGTGCCCAAAACAGAACAACATACTAACTACTTGATAAAATACCAATGTAGTAACCTTATATGAAAAAAGGAGAATGCATACATACAAAATTTCCACATTTCTAACATGTACACCATCTTAACATGATCAAAACGGAACAACATTCCAAGTACTTGAAAAAATGCAAACACAGTAACCTTATATGCAAAAATAAAAAATTCATACATAACAAATTGACACAATGCCAACATGTATATCACTTTACAAGCTTAAAGATGTACAACATGCCAGAAAAAATCAGCAACATAATTTTTTTTTCAAAAGGCCCAACATAACCTTTATATCCAAAGAATGCATGCCAACCATATGAAAAATGTCATATTATGAACTTCAAATATAATCCAAAGAATGCATGCCAATAGTATGACAAAACGTCATATAATGAAATTCACATATAGTCCAAATAATTCATGCCAACAACATGAAAAAATTCCTTAGAGTGAACTTCACATAAAATCCAAAGAATGCATGCCAACACCATGACAAAATGCCATAGAAATAACTTCACATAAAGTCCACAGAATGCATGCCAAAAGTATGAAAAAATGCCATAGAAATAACTTTCATAAAGTCCAAATAATGCATTCCAATAACATGAAAAAATTCCATAGAAATAACTTCACATAAGTCCAAAGAATTTATGCCAAAAACATGATAAAATGTCATAGAAACAACTTCCCCTAAAGTCCAAAGAATGCACACCAACATCATGACAAAATGCCATAGATAGAACTTCACATAAAGTCCAAATAATGCATGCCAACAACATGAAAAAATTTCATAGAAAGAAATTCACATAAAGTCCAAAGAATGTATGCCAAAATCATGACAAAATTCCATAAAAATAACTTCACATAAAGTCCAAAGAACACATGCCAACATCATGAAATTTTTTTGTAGAAAGAACTTACCATAAATTCCAAATAATGCACACAAACAACATGACAAAATATCATAGAAAGGAATTCCCATAAAGTCCAAATAATGCACACAGACAAAAAAACAACCAAAAACCCAACACTTCTAACAACCAATGTTGCAGCAAAAAACTCATCAACAAAACAACTAAAAAACTAATGCTTCTAAGAGCCAATGCTACAGCTTATAACAACTAAAAAAAAACAACGAATCAACAAAAATGCAATGCTCTAATATATAAACATGCAGCTTGGAAATCAGTCCAAAACCCATAAATAAAATGTCAAAAACCTTCTCTAAATACCCAAGTGAATAACCTCATTAATTCCAGTTATCAAATAAGGAGGTAAAATGAAATTTCATGCTCTCATACTTCAGAGATCTGAAATCTATAATTCCCATAATAAAATAAGCATATTTTCCAAATACACATAAAGGCTTGATCACAAATACTAATGCCCATAATAGATAAACCAGATTTCTTATTACCCAGAAAAGGGATAAAAATGAATATGCATTAATTTGTAAAATAATGCATAGATAAAGTAAGAAACCCTTGCCTGAAAGATTCGAAATGAATAAGGCCAAAAACCATCTGTGCTTTTCCTCTTTCCTTCTATATTTTTTTCCCTCCAGCTTCTTAGTTCTCTACCATACAAAATAAAACCCCAAAACCTTATTTATTTTTCTAGAAAAATTCTCCACAACATGACTATGATAAAAAAAATAAGGTCCTATAATACAAGCTCAAAATCAGCCCCATATGCTCGTAGAAAACTCCAACAAATCCTCCATAATTTTTTTGACATAGTATCCCCCTCTATTTCCTTCTCTTTTCATGCCATGCTAAATGGCTAGAAGAAAAACCTAAATCTCATTTAATCCATGGATTCTAAAATCCATTCAAATATCATTAAAACTCCCAAAATGCCACCACTTAGCTTTAGGCTAATTATTATTATTATTATTAAATAAAACTTATGTGCCACATTGCATAAGGAATGGTTAATACATAAGTTAATATGAATATAACTCATAATTCTAATGCCAATATCATTACAACTAAGCACCAAATACATGCCAAGTCCATTAACTAAGCTAAATACCTTATACTAATCAAATACCATGCATTTATTAAGGCCAAGTCAAAAGAATCTAGATGATATTTTGACACTCGGTTAGGTTACTAATTTACCATCAAAAGTTAGGCTTAGGTTAGATCACTTAACCTAGATCTTAGGTTAGTTAGGTTAGCAAATAACCTTAAACAATATTACACCGAAAGTTTCCATAAACACCACCAGTCACTATCAAAGTGTGACTAACAAAACATGAAAATGCAACCAAGAAGCAATAACCAAATAAGGTTTCATTTTTAATACGGAGTCCCAAATTTTAGGATGTTACAACTGTTTTTATAATGGTGATCATTCTAAAAATGGTAGTAACTTCTTTTATAAAAATGGTGAACACTCAATTATAGGATTTTTTTTTGGTAAAAAATACGTGATGAACATTGGGATAAAAATAACATGGTCAATAATAAGACCAAATATTTTTCATGGTCACTACTGGCTATTGAAATAGTGCATATGTAGAGTACCAATTGGAAGTTTTCTATCTTAACAATAACAATGGGAATGCATCCAAGGTGTGAGAGCTTGGATCCTTGAGGAAGACCACTAGATAAAGTTGAATCTTATCTAAACCACTCCATGTTATCAATACTCTACTCTAATCTACCAATTCTAAGAGAAAATGAGGGGAGAAAACATGAAAAATAAACATGGTGATGCACCAATAAGTAAGGGTATCACCCTACATATATGAGTTAACAAGAGAGGAAAAAACATGGTTATAGAAGGTAGATATGAGCCAAAATAGAACATTTAAATCTAATTCCCCCTCTCAGCCTCTATCATATGCAATGAATCTAGATATTGCAAATGCCACACAAAATAAACCACAATAAAAACATATAGGTAAGGAATAATAAAACAGAAAAATGTTAGAAAATGAGTCACAATAATATATGAAATATACACAATCTATTATAAACATGATTAAAGAAATCAAGGAATTTACAGAGCTAAAAATACTATGCCCTTAATCCTATATCTTAAATTAGATGTGTATGGCCAACGTGTGGCTATCATAACTTCTTATTATGTTATATATCTTTCACATATGTTATAATATTATTAGTGGGTAAGCCTTGGTGATGGCCATAACATGGGAATAATATATAAAGGTGTTACTACGTAGTAGTTGATCATGATCTTGAGCACTTGAGTCTTCTTGTATGGTTTGGAGGTTTCCCCCTCTAAGTGGCTAAGTCATTATAATTTCATGTTGTGATAATTACTATATATTTTGGGTGTTATTTGGTGTTCTATTGCTACTGATATTCATATCTATCTAAGTAATTTCATTAAAAATGGTATTAAAGCTTGATCTTGACCTTAATTGTCAAGATTTGGAAATATCTCCAAATTAGTACTGATTTTTTTGGGTGTTACGAAATATGTCAAGTAATATCTTCTCCAAATTTCAAGTTTTTTTGACTTGTTTTATAAAAGATATGTAAATTTTAAGGTTTTTCATAAATTCTCTTTATAAGCTGCAAATTGTGGAATTTTTCCAAGTTCTTTACATTTTTTGGAAAGAGAATACAATCATTTATTTGACTCTATTCTTTGAGTTTTTTTCACAATTCTCCAACTTCATCTCAAACCCCAAACCATAAATTTAAACCATGAACCCTAAATCTTGTTATTTTGGGGTATCATGACAAGGCATTCCATAAGAAACAAAGAGAGTCCTCTCACTCTGGGTAAAACCTCTGATAAGGATGAGGTAATAGTCGCATTTATGGTGAATTTTGGTCAGTTGTTATATTGAAAAATTAAAAAAACCTCAAATAAAATAGGGTTCACCGATACCTACGCCAATAAATGCAATGTCAGAATGATTTGATATGAACAATGTAAAACATCCTCTTTCTGACAAGTGAGAAGACCTATATGTAACTAAAAATGAATAAAATAAAATTAGATAAGGATGTAACAAGTTTCTCAACAAAGGATGATTCCAGGAATCCAAAGGGATTCCTTGAAGGGGGTCAATTTGTTTGATAAAATCAAGTGATATGATAATGAGATAAGATAATGATAAAAAAATTATAATTCAAGGGGGATGGGAAGATCCTTCTCTATGTGGTAGGAAACTCACACGATAGCTACAATGAGCTCCAAATCCTAGAAGCAGTCAAACCAAAATTATTCCACATATTCACGTTCTTATTATATGATCTCAAGCTGATCCTAAATGTTTTTGAATTATAGTGTGAGAGAAATGGCACACAGACTCTATTTGTGTGCAATGTCGATCTCTTCCAACATAAAAGGACATTGGATTATTAGAATTTCGTATATGCTGGTGATAAGATGTGATGGACCTGGAAGATAAAATCTACAAAGAGTACATATTGCAAGACAACATATAAGATCAAGAAAAATTACTAAAAAATATGATAAAATTCTAAAATGACTAAAAGGACATGGAATGAAATCGATTAAGAATCGATGATGGTCGGGGACAAAAGGGGTTATTTTGATAAACGATCATAAAACTGATAATGTTTGATGCCAAACAAATTTTGAAAATGCTAAGGTAAAATAGAAGGATTCTAGAAACACATGAAGTTTGAAAAATAGAGATTTATATGTGTTTGAAAGGATAATGATAAAGAAATGGTATTAGGACACTGATTGACGATGATTACTGTTAAAATTGTAAATATATTGAAAACTTGACTAAATGATCAAAATAAAAGACAGTGTATAGTGGCTATGAATGATAATGTAGATGAATGATTATAGATTAAAATGAATGTAAAATATTATTGAAAAATGTATATAATGATGTACTAACATTTTTACGTGTTTTGAGGATGAAAGATCTCCAAAAAGGGTGATTGATGACTTGATGAGATCTCCTCAAGGTTTGACAAAAAGGTGTCGATGTTTCCAATTATAGTGGCATCGTACCAAAGTCCAAAAATGTAGTCTCTGATTAAATTTTCTGTGTAACTAAAAAATGGGCAAGAGGGTGGTTTAATTAGAATTGGCGACATCCATAATGATTGCTAGTGATCATGGATTGTCATCATTTTTTCTGGAGATGTAAAAACCAACAAATGAAAGATGAAAACTAGTTGAAACCACTTGCCATCCAAGGATTTAGGTTGTTTGATAAATTTTGGGAGGTTAGGAATCCAGTTACGAAGAGGTTAGGGAGTTAGGATGGGTAGGATAAATTAAGCTAGGTTGGTTTTAGGTATTTAGGGGAGGGTAAATAGGGTTTTACAGTGATAAATGAAGGTTTTATGATAGTAAATTACAATGTAATAAGGATAAGGATAATAATGTGAATAATGATATTGTGATTAACGTGCTTTGGGTTGATTAGGGATCAATTAACCCATATGTATTAAGTTTGTTGTTAAAAATTTTGATCACTATGCCTTCCTTTGCCTCGAACCCTAATCGCTATGCCAGTGGGCATCATGCTTCATCTCACGGTAGTAGCTCTTCCATGAGCCCTCTGAATAGATCTTCTCAGTCTCATGGTGAGTAGGCTTTAGGCGATATTGCCAATGATTTTTCTATAAAATAGAGACATGGAGTCTCTTATCATTTCGACAATGGAGGTAGTAGCAGACATGGCTTGCCAAAGGGTATCCTAGGTGACATATCCAGAGGCGGCTATGTTTCAAATGACAGAGGATCTGGCTCAACTATGGAAGGAGATAACATAGGCAACACCATAGGTGGGAATTGTGGCTCAGGTCATGGTCCCCTCTCCCCTGTCTTCATGAGCAACCTTGTTGTTTCTTGTTCTCTCTCCTATGGTGGTGAATCTTTGAACTTTGCACTAAACACTATCTTAGCCCCTTCCTTAAACCCTAAATCACACCCTACATCTGTTCTCAGTGGTAACTCCTTTGGTTAGTATGTCTATGGGATAATATCGGGTGGCTATGAACGTATCTTTTCTTCTGTGATGACCCCTTGCTTTGGATCAAATCAGCCTATTGAAAGCCCTAAGATTATGGTGGGTTCCCCTATTTTTCAACATGATTCTTCCTCTGGTGTAATTGTGGGTTAGAGTAAGGGTGGCCAATCCTTCCGTGAAGTGTTTTAGGTATTAGTACAAATTCACAACACCCCAAAATGAGTTATGGATCTGATTTTCTAAGGCAATGTCATTTGGTGTGATTGCACAACATTGATTTTCCCAAAGTGTGGGACCTTGGCAAATGGGGAAAGCTCTCCAGAGAAGGTTGGTTCCTCTTCCTAAACTACCTCTAACAAGCTATTCTAGTGAATGAAAACTAATATAAACCTAATCTAACTTCCAAGGAGACAAGGAGAGGAAGAAAATATGGAAAAATAGAGCCTACATTAAAATGGTGATACACAAGAGAAGGAAAGTGCTGATCATCTATCAAAACTACCATGGAACAAGAAGAGGTGAGAAATGGAAAGGATGGACAAGTGCATCACATACCAGAGATGGATTTCACACAGAAAATGTTCCAAAAATCCATGAACATAGCTCCAAAACCTGCAATGAACATCCAAACATGCACAAATACCCTGAATGAAGAGAGGCAAAAAAAACAAAAAGGAAAATGAGCCAAGGATGGACATATGCATCACAAAAACACATTTTTTATTGCTCATAATTTACACAGTTCATCATTTATGGGTAGGAGGAAAAAACACCATTACAAAGCAGGGGAGGAGGTTCAAACTCAATTTTCAACCCTGGGGAAGAAAATAAGGGAGAGGAAGAGAAGAAAAATGAACAACCTTTTTCAAAATGAGCCAAATCTAGCTTTTATCACTCAAGTAGAATGGAGAAAACCAAAAACGTGGGAAAATTTGATTTAAAACTCCAACCACTGACAAGATCCATTTAATTAGCTTGCAAAATGATGGGTTTCCATGAAAAATCCCATACTTCATCGTACATTTATTCGCAGAGAAAAACAAAGGTCCATACTTCATTAATATTGGTGGTTGGGGTTATTTTATGTAATTTTTTCATGCCAGAGACGTTTTTCCATTTTTGTCCCTCAAAACTCCATCAGAAATCAAAATTGAAGTGTCCATCATGTAGAGGATTTCAACAAATTTCTATTGATACCAAAATCGTGAAAATCCAAGCACTGGATTGAAAGATATGGCCCTCTGAAGATTTAGGGAAAAATAGGGCAAAAATAGGGCAAAAATCAGGTCTACAGGCCAAAATTTGACCTTTTTCCCCTTTTCATGAACTTGGAAAATGTTCCAAAAATCCTCCACGGCCTCGCTGCTCTGATGACACATGGCACTTTCTAATTGGTCCGCGGGTCTCAAAATCACATTCTACCCATTTTGCCAGTAAGGGAAAAATTTTCTAAGGTCTTCTACCAGTGAATTCCCCACTACTGATGTGGACAAATGGCACCCTCTAATTTTTTTCGGGGATGTGGCTCCATTTTTTGCTTTGCACTTTTCACCACTTTGGAAAAAATTCCAAAATCCTCCCGATGTCTCGATCCTCGCTGATGAATGGACATGTGACACCTTTTGATTGGTCGGTGGGGATGCACTTCCATTTTTTCCTTTGACATATTTTGACCAAAATCCAAAAACTTTAAGTTCTCTCTGGCACCTGTCGCTTCGACTTGACATGTGGCACATTCTGATTGGTTTCGGGCCTTAAACAATTTATTTTACTCTGCGGGATTTCAGGCCAAAATTTTCCTTTGAGTTTTTTGCCCAAAAGGGATAAGTGCCAAAAATTTTCCTGCCGGCCCACCAGTGCGCTTCCTTCCCCTTTGTAGGCCATGAAATGACTTTGTGTATTTTAGTCAAAAGGGCTAAGTGGGAAACTTTTCTCCACGGGTTCGCCTTGGGAAAAATTTCCCTCCAAACTTCGCTGAGCCATAACTCAAAAATACAAGGAGTTAGGAGGACTTCTTTACCTTTATAGAAAGGGGAAGAAATTCTCTATCTGTTGAAGCCATTTCTAGAATCTTTTGATTGCTCAAAATGTGTGAAAATTTAATTTGAAGCACAAGGAAGGAAAGAATGTAGGAAAGTTAGCCAAAATAAGCAGGGGCTCATTTTGGATAACAATTTTGGTGACTCATAGGGGTCATCTTCATGCTAGATGAATGATTAGTGTAATTTTGAAGCATCCATTGGGCATGGAGTCAAGCCTGATAACCAAATTTGATCCGAACTATTAAAATCTGACCTCTGAGCCACTTGGAAACCCACTGAAACTTGGAGTTGATCTTCACCAAAAGGCACTAAATGCACTGTGCAAGAGCAACAAAAAAAACACCAAAAAACTATGTAAAAAATAAAAAATAATACATAACCTAATTAGGATATGTAGAGTGTTCATAAGACAATTCTTCTACTGAAAGTAAACTTACCTACTCTACTCTAACTGGAAGAAAAAGTAAGCTAAACAAACCCTACAACTAGTAGGGAGAAATAGCTTCCCTTTCTCAAAATAGGCTGCCATGGAAATGATTTCGCACTGAACATGGTTGTTGGCATGAGTGGAAAACTAATACAAAATTCAGTCCTCCACCCAAATCATCAAGGTGTCAACTGAAAAAAAATTAATACCTCTTTTAGTTGATCTGCGTTTGGACTGAAGAGGCATTGCAGTTGATCCTTGGTACCTTTCATATCAGCCGCATGCTTATAAGCAAGCATGACTGGTGGAAACTCCTATTTTGGCTCTAATGAAGCCAAGTATTTCATTGGGAAAGGTCCGATTTGTGAATTTTTCCCATTTCTTTGGATTTTGACTCCAAAAATGAAGTCTTCTTGCAGACTTTCTTGGGTGGATGGTGTGGAAGAGATGATGGAAACCTCTTTCTCTTTTCCTTCCTCTGCAGCTAGTGTGGCTTTTGGAAGATCAAAATCTTCCAACTTTGATTCAAGTGGCATGTTACAAACTGCAGGTTGTGTTTGCACGTTGTCTTCCATGGCAGTAAGTTCTTGTGGTTGAAGGATGAATGATGGAGAAGAAAAGGTTGTAATTTCAGTTAGCTCCTCCTCATCAACACATTCCTCCAAGTCTGATAATAAATCAAACTCTACAATGTCCTGCTGGCAAATGTTCAACCTCCTCTCTCCCTCTTGCATGGTGACCTTCAAATCTACATCTTCTTCACCATGTGTAGCTTCATCTTCAAACATGAAGGTTCTTCTTGCCTAGCTCAAAGAACTCATCCAAAAAATCAGATTTTTGGATTTGGAGATGAAGTGGGAGAGACAACCTTTCTCTTGAGTAAACTATTCCTCTAGCATGAAGTTTGACAAATCAAAATCTTCAATCTGCTGTTCTGGAGGACAAGTTGGGGCTACAAGATCTCTTTTAGAGCTGTCCTCCATCATGGATTCATTTACCAAATCAGACCCTTCAAATGAAAGCAAGAAAATCTTCAATAATGTCTTCCTTCATCGAATGCTACTTCAAACTTTGATTTGATATCTTCCATTTTCTCCTCTTCTAATGGGACTTGGAGCTGATTTGTTTTCCTCTTTGATGACTGATTTTGCAGCTTCTATTAGATCATCATTTCCTTCAGACAAAGTGCCAACATGGACACTACACTCAGAACAAATAGACTGTTGGTCTTCTTGCTCCACTACTGCTATAAAATCATCCTCAACCACCACTTGTTCTTCAACCTCCACCTCCTATGTTGGCTTAACCATCAAGGGGATATTTGTTAATCCCAAATTTGAGAGCCAAGCTCACCAAACTTCTTAACCATTTATTTTCTTCTTATTTTTGTCCTACTTGCTCTTCTTCTAAATGCTGATGTTCGGAAGGCGAGACTTGTATTCTGATTTTTATCTCATCCGCATGGATTTCGGAATTTATTTTTAGTGGTGGGTTGGGATCCAACTAGTTTTGTTTATTTGTGGAGGGTAGAGGAGGTATTAACTTCTTAGTTTCTTGTGGATGGGAATTTGGATTTGGAAGGAGAAAAGGGCAGAAAAACTGAGATGAGATGGAATATTAGGAGATAGAGAGGGATGGAATCAACATTTGGGGCAGTAGATGGGCTGGATTTGAAACTTGGACACTTCTAAAATGAGATGGTACAGCTTGAGGAATGGAGGAAGAGAAAAACTAGATAATGGTGTAGAACTTACCCATTAACAAGGTTGCTGTTACACTCAAATCTCATAAGTCTCAATCTCCTCAATCCATTGTGCAAGTTGGGGCAACAGTGTTGTAGCCATGAAGTCCAGCTTCTCTTGAGGGTTGTAAGTGTTTTGGAAAAGGGCCAACCCATGGACAAGGTGCCCTGCAACCAATTCTAAATGCCTTCATTTGAGTTATAGCTCATCAGATTACACCATGTTAGCCTCCATTTTTTGGATCTTCTCAAGCAGATCTGCATTTTCCATTTGATTTTCATCATTATATGCGTACCCTTGTGCTTGATAAGATCCATAACCAAACTGATTTTGGCACTGCTTCTCATATGGGTAAGACATGATTATTCTGAATTTGTCTCATAATGTTGATCTGTAGGATTTGAAAAACATGTTGGAGGTGGAATGCATATGTTGCTGTTGTAAATCTGAATTCCATGATGGAAATGAAGTCATGATTGCACAACTTCATGGAATGGAAGAATAATGAAAGAGATGGAAAGGAAGAATGGATGAAAAATGAATGAAAATGAATGGAAAGAAAGTCTGCAACTTCAGAGATGGGTTGTTGACCAGATGGAGTTGTCAGATGTGTTTGCATGTGCCTCCAAAGGCTGAAAGTTTTAATAGGAACACATCAACCTACAAAAGACCGAAGTGAAAGACCTCTAAGGTCCAACTGGGCATGCCAAAAACTGTTAGTAGAAAATTCACAACACCCCCAAATGGCTTCATGGATCTGATTGTTCTAAGGCAATGGGCATTTGGTGTGATTGCATAAAATTGGATCATCTCTCAAAGTTGTGGGACCTTTGCAAACTTGAGAAAATCTCTCCAGAGAAGGCTGGTTCCTCTTCCTAAACTACCTGCCATGAGCTACTCTAGTACATGAAAAATAATATCTAACCTAATATAACCATTACAAGGAGACAAGGAGAGGAAGATAAATGCAATGAAAATGAAAGCCTACACTAAAACGGTAATACTCCAGAGAACGAAAGTGTTGGTCATAGATCCCAAAACTTGAAATGGAACAAGAAGAGGTGAGCAATGGAGAGGATGGATACAAACACATCACAAACCAAGAGATTAACATTCACACAGAGCACCATGTTCCAAACCCATTAAAACATTGCTCCCAAAACCTGACAAAGAACATCAAGGAATATGCACAAAATACCCTACAATGAAGAGAGGCAAGAAAAATAACAAGGAAAACGAGCCAAGGATGGACAAATGCATCACAAAAACAATTATTTTATTACTCCAGAATTTAGCACAGTACATCATTATGTGGGAAAAAGGAAAAAAATTCCATTACAGAGTAGGGGAGGAGGTTTAAACTCCACATTTGACCTTGGGGAAGAAAGAGAGAGGGAGAGGCAGAGAAGAAAAATGACCAACAACCTTTTGAAAAATGAGCCCAATCTGGCTTACATATCACTCGATGAAGAATGAGAGAGAAGACCAAAAAGGGGGAAAAATATGATTCTAACACTCCACCCACCAATAAGATTCATTAAAACAATCCCCAAAATTCAAGGGTTTCCTCTGAAAAATCTCATACTTCCCAATCGTACATTGCCTTCTGCAAAGGAAGAAAATAGGCCCATAGTTCATTAAATTTTGGTGGTTGGAAGTCATGATAATGCAATTTTTTCGTGATAGAGAAGTTTTTCTCATTTTTCTGACCATCAAAATCCATAAAAAATCCAAAATTTAAGCTGTCCATGGCATGTAGAGGATGTCAAGAGACTTTCAAACATTTACCAAAATTCATGAAAATTTGAGCTCTGGATCGAAAGTTATGGCTCCATTGAAGATTCTGCGATAAAATTAGGGCAAAAACCAGTTCCCAAAATTGAGTCTGCGGGCCAAAAATTTCACCTTTTTCCTTTTTTCACGAAAGTTAGCAAAATGTTCCAAAAACTCCTCTGTGGCCCTATCGACTCTGAAAATCACCTATGTGCAAGAAAACCTTGGGCCTAAAAATTGACTTCGGCGAAAAACTCTCCGGGCCCCTAGCCAAAATGACACGTGTGCACATTTCTCCTTGGGCAAAATTTTAAATTGTGCCTTTTGCCAAGGTCTTCCAAAAGTAAAAAAATTCCCTACCATTGATGCCCGCGACCCCTGAAAATTCACTTTTTAAATGGTCTTCATGGGCCCGCGTGGTTCCAAAAATTTTATCCTTTGCGCTTTTTGCGGAATTTGGCAAAAATTCTAAAATCCTCTCCGACACCCTGCCTCCCCTAGTTGATAAAGGCATGACACATGGCTTCTTGATAGGCATCGATGGAGGATGCGGGTCCATTTTTATACTTTGACATATTTTAAACAAAAGGCCAAAATTCCAAACTTCTCTTTGGCAACCGCCTGCTTCGACTCTTTGACCTGCAATACTACCATTCTGATTGGTTACAGTCCTCAAACAATTTATTTTAATCTGGGGTTTTTGGGCTGAAATTTTCCTTTGAGTTTTTTGCCCAAAAGGGCTAAGTGCCAAAAATTTTCCCCGCCGGCCCCCAATGCACTTCCGTCCCCTTTATGGGCCTTGGTTGCCAAATGACTTTGTGTCTTTTAGCAAAAAGGGCTAAGTGGGAAACTTTTCTCTGCGGGTCCGCCTTGGGCAAAATATCATTCTAAGGCTTCACCTAGCCCATAACTTGAAAAATACAAGGAGTTAGAAGGACTTCTTTACCTTTCTAGAAAGGGGAAGAAATTATCTATCTATTGAAGCCATTTCTAGAATATTTTGAGTGCTCAAAATGTGTGAAAATTGAATTTGAAGCACAAGGAAGGAAAGAATGAAGGCAAGTTAGCCAAAATAAGCATGGCTCATTTTGAATAACAGTAGGGTAAGAGATCTCCCAAACCCAAGGCCCCTACTAACACCATCCCCAAAATCAGTACATAAATACAAGCCAATGGGTGAGGAGTGCTTTTGGATTATACTCAAGTGTCAAGGTTTTCTGCTAGGGTGTGACTATCCATCTCTAAGTATGAAATACCATAAAAGGAAATAAATAGGGGTGGTTCGGGTTGCAGCTTCGATTTGGTTCCTCAGACTACAGAGTAGGAACCTAACCTCACTTCCCAGATTCTCATTCACACATGGAATAGGACCACACTCTGCATTATTTTCCCCTCACATGCCAAGGGTATGGATCTTAAATCATCCATTTCTCTTAAAATGTGCTACAGATTAGATCTAATTAATATTACCTTTGGAGGAAAATTTCTAGAGGACAACTCTGTGTTAAGCTCTTACGGGGTTAGAAGGGATTATCTAATTTTCATGTGAGGATTTTTGAGGGGAAGAACCATAGCTTGAAACCTAGCTTCATTAAAAGAAGCTCTATTCAAGAATGTTGCATCTGCTTCTGTGGCTACAACCCCTCCCCCAACCTAAATTATGGAACAAGCTGTAGATAACCCTTCTTGGGAAATAACCAGTGTAGAATCTCTAACCTTCCAAACAAATATGGAGAAAAATACTTTCATCTATAGGTTTAATGGTATCCGGAATTCAATGAATGACCTTATCTTGTGGATCCATTCCAATTGGACCAAAAATTGTGATCATTTTTTCTGTGCCAGAGGATTTTTCATCATTCTTTTCATTAATCAGGATGATTATCACATGGTTGTTAATGAAGGCCCTTGGTTTTGAGGCTCTATAGGTTTGTTCACTACACCATGGTTTCCAGAATTTGAGCCATGAACCTTCTCCATCTCACGTGTCTCAGTTTGGGTGAGGCTACCTAACCTCCCTCTCAATTTTTATCTTGCTGCGAAGGATATTGGGAATTGCTTAGGGAGATTCATAAAACAAGATGACTCAAGATTTCATGGTTGGTTACTCACTTATGTTAGAATTTGTGTTGAATTTGACATTAGTAAAGGAATTACAAATAAAATGAACCTCAAAATGGGTGAGTTATCCCATTTTCAATCTCTAGACTACAAAAATACAACATTCAGATGTAAGAACTACAGGTCTACATGCCATCTCCAGTCTGCCTACCCTCACAAGAAAGCTCAATATGGAAATAAAAAGTATTCCAAATGGTGGAATATCCCTAATCTTGAGGAATATTCAGATTCTAAATTGGAGGTATAAGAAGTGAAGAGAGTAGATCTATTGGTCGCTGCTCAATTTGCTGCAACAACTGAGTGTGTTGTGGCTAGTTAACAAGTAGCATTTTCCCACTTGGGGGAGAGACCTACTCTGGGAATCAAGAGGCCTCATGAATATGATCATTCTAATTTAGATAAGGAGGGTCCCATCTCTCTGAACATGGAATTACAGACTAGATCTCCTCTAACTCTACCCTTAACAAGCATGTTGGATTTAGAGGAACCTTTTTTCAGAGAATTGGTAGTTGGTATGCTCAAAGAAGGGAAAGAAGGGTAAAAATTGATAGTCGTATCCTTTCACTTTTCTCACTTCTTTTTCTTCTTTTGTGGTTGCCTCATGGTTGTCTCCACTTCTTCATTTGGTAACTTACTCTGGATTTGCATCTTCTTTTTACTTCTTGGCTGGTCCTTCTTGTTATTTTTGGTTACAGCTACGGGTGCTCTTCCTTCTCTTCTTCATTTATATTTTTCAGCTGCTGACTCTTTGAGTATAGCAGCTTATTATCTTATTTCTAGTGGCTTTGTATTCTTTTCTCCTTCTATTATGTGGGAGTGTTCCTTATTTTTCCTCATCCTCCTCTTTCTACAAGGTTGTGGGTCCTTTAAAAACCCTCATATTTACCCTAATCCAAAAAAATGTACTTTGGGTCACCCAGGGGGGAAAAGGTGGTGTCTACATTTGCCCCTTTTTGTTGAGTTGTTTGTAGGTATAGGCCACAAGATAAAAACTAACACGAGGATACCCCAGTTTTGTGAAAAGGATATTATTCCCTTTCAAGCCAATGATTGAATCTATTGGTCATTAGATTTAAGAGAGTTAAATTTCTTGGAAATATTTACTTTAAGATGCTACATAATTTGAATGTAGTCTAAAATGACCATGCTGGAAGAATTTGTAGAGATGCTAGTAGTCTTGGAAACACTTGGTAGGAGACATTATAAGGCCTTGGTAGGGTGATGCTAATGTATAAATCATAGATACACATGCTTCAGAAGGAGTGCTACATGGAGAGTATCTAATGGGATTATTATCCTAAGGATGTGTGAAGCTATGGGACAAAAGGGTCGAAGGTAGACATCTAAAATGTGTGCAAAACTTGATGTATGTTCAAAAAGAGTTTTGACAAGGTGATGAGCATCAAAGAAAATTTATAAGGCTCTTTATGGTATAGAAATGTGTTTGAAAGAGGTAAAGGTGACCAAAATGGATAAGGTGCATGGAAAAGGATGGGATCGGTGGTGATTATGGATTGATGATGTTTAGGGATAATAGATTGGTGTCCCCAGATTTCACCCTTAAATCTGAGACTACCCCTTTTAAAAATTTTGTTCTTTTTATAGTAACGGGTCATCTTATGTTTTTATTGCCTGAAGTTGTCCTCATTACATTAATATATTCCTAGTGAATCATATGAGCCAATTTTGAAAAATACCCAGATGCTAAAACTCATTTGATCCCTTTGCTAGGTTTTGTCTGTGGGAATTTTATTTAATTATTTATTAAATAAATAAATCCCTGTTTAAAGTAAATTGTGCTCCGGTTGAACCCTGTTGAAGTTTTCATGCCAGTATTCCCACATCTCAATAGGGTTTTCATCAGGAATGAATTTAGAGCAATTTTCTGCAACTTCTGGCAATGTTTTTCATTTTTTATTTCTTTTTGCGTTTGTTTTTGGTTTTCTCTGCAATTTATCTGTTAAATTACCCTTGATCCATTCTTTGTTCTATATAGCTTATTTAATTTCTTAAAACATATGGAAGTCATCCATGGCCTATAAATGGAAGGAATTAATCATGTAGTGTTGACTTATGACCAAAAAAGAAGAATTTATGCAGAAAAAGCCTCTCCTAGGCAAGTCGCACTTTTTGGGATAATAGATCTAAGTTGCTAGTGGGAATTTTGGTAGTGGCACGAAGATGGGAATTTCTCACCTACCTAACAGGTTAATTTTTCCCATCAAGTCAAAATCACTCAAGCAACAATGGGAATTTTAGAGGTGGCAGGAAGGCAGGAATTTCTTACCTGCCTAGCAGGGTGAAAATTCCCATTATGAAGGAAAACAATTACTTAAAGCACCGGTGGGAATTTATTTTCTTCCTAACAAGCTAACTTTTCCCATCAAAGAGGTTTATTCACCCATGCAAGTCACATTTTTAAGAAGAAGGCTCTTATCCATGCAAGTCACACTTTTTAAGAGGAAGGATTTAAGCTACCAGTGGGAATCTTGGCAGTGGTAGGCAGGAAAAAATATCTTACCTACCTAATAGGGTGAAAAATACCATTATGAAAGTCAAATCACTTAAGTGGAAGATGGGATTTTTGGAGCTGAAGTGTAGGGTGGAAATTCCCATTTCTTTGACTTCCTATTTTAAGAAGATTCCCTTGCTAAAAAGTGCGGCCCAAATTGGCATTAATACATGCATTTAATGATATTCATTTATATTATTTCTAGTCAATTTTGGCGCCATAAATGGAAGGAAAGTCAAGGCAAGTTGATGAGATAAAGAGAATTCAATGATGCATGCTAAAAATAAATAAAATAAATTAACAAAAAAATCACAAGCATGCAAACTTGGGTGCCCAAATTGGATGAAGAAGCATGGATTTTAATTAATTAAATTGCCAAAATTAGGGAAAGGAAATTATTAAAAATAGTATGCAGATGGGTATATAAGCATGAGACACCATAAAGGATAAGCAATTAATTATTTTTGATAAATTTTGCAGCCCGGAAAGGTTTTGGAACCAAGGGAAGGAGGATTTTACGTTAAAGAATATTTTCCACTGCCGGGAAGCTTCCATTTTTGGCACCTAGGGTTGGAATAGATTGATTTTTGTTATTCTAAGTGTCTGCATGTTGGTATAAGTACCCAGATATTCATCATAGGTGCTCATATTGGTGAAAGGAAGTCCAAATCAATGTCATATACATTGAATATATCTTCCGAATCATAAGAAATTGCCAGATCTACACAAACTGATCCAATTACAAAGGATTCTTGCAGAATTAAAAGAAAAAGAGCTCAGGTGAAGATTGTTCGATGCATGATGAAGCATGATGAAAGAGAAGGATTAGTAGAATCATGCATAACTTATTGATTTGCTGAAATCAATGATACAAACATAGGCCTTGCACCTATCATTGATTTAATTGAAATATCTAGAGCTGAAAGGAAATCTCTTATGCAGGAAATTAAAAGTAACAAGATTATTCAAGCCTCAGTGTTTCCGATCATAGCTCAATTTCCTAAATCCATTATGGAGTTTGCAAGGTCTTATCATCCTATTTCTAGGAAAATCTAAGATGTTGTAGGAAAAGACAATAATTAGGTTGGATGCACAATTCATTAATTATTACCTGAAGATTCCAACATGACCAACGGTGATTGCAATCAGCATGTAGGATGATGGAAACAGATGGGAAAATGTTGAATTATATGTTCGACAAGTACATTTAGTATCATAATAGAAGAAAGCGTAGGGTGTTACAGCTGGCAGATATTCTTTCTTCTCTTAATTCTTATGTTCCCGGATGAAATTGTAAGTTTAACGTTATTAGGTTAAAATCCATTATTTTAAGTTATTTGAAAAGGTTCTCTAAGATAAGTGCAAGATGTGCACAACCTTAATTTAATCTTTAGATGCATGTCACTTAAAGAGGAATTCTAGGAGAAAAATTTCCATTTGTTTCCTTTACAACTTCCACATGTTCTAGTTCAATTATAGTTTCCTATTTGTAATTTCCCCTCCATACACTATAAATGGAGGAAGAACCTATGGGTAAAGGGGGAAGAATTTGTAATCAAAATTATTGTGTTCTATACTTTGAGCTGAAACCCTTGATATCTTTTCTAAAAGCTAAGGAATTGAAAAGAGGCAGATTTATGTAGAACTTTGTGTTAACGGTGTATTCATTTCTTACTTCTATGTAGATCCTTGCATAAACTTTGTGTTATCTCAGATCTAGATTTGAAACTTTCCTTTCCTTTAAAATCTTGATTTTGACATCTATTTTTTATCTATGTGCATGAGACGAACTTTACGAACTATTGGTTGGATTGCACATCTTCTCTTCTTTCTTCCTGGATTCAAATATTTTCCTTTTCTGCAAATATTTATTTACAACTACTTGCTGCAAAATTTCCTAGCTATGGCTCATGAGCTTTGTAATTAAAGTAAAACCCATGAAAAATTACTTAGATCCATAATTGATAGAAATATTACATGGGAGCCTCACCGGTAAATGAGGGAGATTTATCTCATAAATTCCTAGGTTTTCAATCGTGCATAAAATCTAGCCAACATAGATAGACAAAAATTATGGATCACCGATGATCCCAATAGGTGTGCAAATGAATCATTAGTAATGTGTTCTTTTCTGATTTGAGAGCTTTGAATTATCATTTTTAAGTGCTTTTGAGAGATGGAGGTGATCAGAAGTGATAGGAAGAGGCACCAAACTAAGAGAGGGATAAGTAGGTTTGATTTTGTATATTTTTTAAATTTTTTTGTATTTATTTTGTTTTTGTAATTTTTTGAAATTTACGTAGGAAATCCCAATCGACGTTGATCATATGATTGAAAATTATTGGGTGGATCACTATAGATTTGTTTAATGAAAATATCACTGATTGGAAATCAAAAATTATCAGTTTGATTTTTTATAAAAATACCGAGTGATGTGTTTTTTGTGTTTTTTTTACATGCGAGGGACACCATCTATCTTCATGAAAAAGTGCTAAAGATGTTAGATAGGATCAGGGATGGTGTGACTGATGCTGAGTGGGAGAATTTGACCATTTTTGGTTTAGGAGGATTCTGTAACTACCACTAGATTCCTTGAGATGTTAGGCTAATGTTTGCTTTGTTAGATATATGGGAGCTAAGTACAGGGTTCTAGTTCTGTACCAACATGATGACCATTAATTTAGAGGATGTATAGTAGATTTTATGAATGCCTATCCAAGGTGAGGAAATAATACCCATTACTTGAGAGGTGCGTCTAGATACCATGAGACAGTTGTATGGAGATGATGCCCCTAATATTGGATACATGGAAGGGGGTTTCACATCGAGAGCTATTATCATTCAGAGGTACTGGAGAACCAACTAACGTCAGTAATTATATTGGAAATCACTTACAATGTAGTTTCAAACTCAGGGGGTTGTAGATTTCCATGGACACTTACGTGTGTTGCATCTACTATTATGGAGCACCAAACAATAAATGACCGAGGATGTGAATTTTTAGCTTAGGTATACATGGAGCTATGGATGTTTGTGACTTAGTAGAGGTTTGGGTCAGATGTGGGGTTTCTATTACACTATTGTGCATATAAGCATATAGTTGTTGTGAGGTCATTAGACCTACCTTGGAGAGTAGGTGACCCAATGGATCATGTGGTGCGTTTTATATGATGTAGATTTGACTAGATGGGGGATGATAGGGTGGAGAGGTATCATGCCTATTATGCTAGTTGTCTTCATGATTTGGCTATGGATGATGTAGTCTAGAGGCCATATGTGAGATTTACTACATGACTAGGCATGGATGTAGAGTTGGCAAGGTTAAAGTGGGGGTAATAGATTCAAAGGAGGAGGGTATAAATGATAGAGGCTATACATTTACCTATGGTGTAAAGGTAGTTTGGTCTTCCTCAATAGATACTAGGTGAGAATATTATCTATCGGTGAGAGGATTCAGAGAGGGACTTACCGACACTGATGGTGTATGAGGGGAAGCGGTCAATGGAGGAAAGGTAACCAGAGGGCATAGATGTGGATAATGGTGGATATGTAAAGGGTTTTTACAAGTGGTAGAAACTATAGTGGGAATCTAAGGAAGATAGAGTGCGAAGGAGATAGAGGGAAGGAGAAGCAGAGGATAAGGGTGAATGTGGTGAGGAGATGACGAGATTACAGCAATATTTTTATGCATTACATTTAGAGAGGGATATGATGATAGTGGATTAGAAAACCGGTTGTTAAGAGAGAGACACGATGCAGCAGGAACGATATCAAGCATGCTTTGAACATGACAAATTCTAGCAACATAGGGATAGGTATCACCGGTAATGAGAGGCAATCCGAGCAAAGTATGGAGAGGTGGGGTTAATGTCAAAAGCTGCAAGAGTGTAGCTTGGGGAGTAGGATTAAGTGTGGGGAAGGCTGTAGTACATACATGTGGAGTGCCAATAGTAGGAGGAGGACAGATGGGGCCTCCCAGTTTTGTGACTGTTGAGTAGTACCAGGAGCTGAGAGAGGAGAGGTGCTTGATTAATAAAAATACAAATAATATAGATTCCCAATATGATTTATATTGTAGCAGTAAATGATAAAACAATTAAGTACAAAAAATGACCCCAACAAATTAAGATAAAAATTACAAAACCCTAGTTGCAAATAAATTATAAGAAGACTAAGTTATTTCGCATAGATCTCGAAGGTGCAAAGAGATAAAAAATCAGAAACATAGAATGTTGCAATGAAGCTCAGAAAAATGTAGATATAGAGGAATATGTTGGACTGGGGCACCCAGAAAGGGTTAGGGGAACCTACAGGCACTATAGACTAATACTAGGTGCATGTGACTACAAAATATTAGAAACTCATCTTCGAATAGTCGCGAAGTTTTTGGTATCCTTTGCATTTGGTGGATAGTAGGTCACAAAATGATCACCAAGGTCACTGATAACCGGAAATGAAATAATGACCTATCCTAAAAAGAATATAATGCAAATGAGGGGTTCGACTATCTTCAGTTGTCAAATAAGTGAACTTACAACTGAATGATGCACTAAATTTCAGACCCAATATAGTTATATGTGTGTGCAGAATTGTTCCCTAGGCGGTTCTTGTGTGTGTCACACTTGATAGAAAACAAAGTAGCTATATGTAGAAAAATGTAATAAATTTGTGCATGAAATATAATAAACTTCCCCTCGTATGAAGTGTATGCAAAAATATTAGTCCCTTGGCCTTGTGTGTGGATGCTAGATGGATGCTTGAATGCTCTTTAGATTCCTTTATATGCAACCTTAGGTGGTAATAGCTAATGCTTAGTGATTGGTCATTTATTATGATCACATAACTTTATATTCATATGATTCCTTTTCTTGAATTTCATAATTAACTTTGAAAACTCTGACTACCAAAAAGACAAGATGCTCAAATGACTATAAAGGACCCGAAATATGTGAACAAAATACAAATAGGTCAAGGGATCCTAGAGGGGGTGGGAGCACTTGGCATTGACATCCTAGATGGGCACTGGTGTCCAGAATGAGAAATGCCTAGGTATGAGAAGGCAAAATGAGACAAAAAGAGTGTAATACCAAAAACAACAGAAAGAAAGTAAGGATGGCCAAATACATGGGTTAGTTATTACTATTATTACTTAGGAATCATATAAATAATAGTATGTAATCAGGACTAGATAATTACCCAAAGTGCATGATTTTGTGTCTACAACACTACTATGAGCAGCTAGTGATGGAGCGCTTACAAGGCATACCTCACTATGCTGAGCATAGAGCTAACGAGCATAGATTGGGTCAACATCCCATCTCATCCAACACTAGGAGTGTTGTACAACCTTGAAGAGATTCGAGACCTGATGGAGGAGTGGTGGGAGGTTAGGGTGGAGTTTGAGTGTCTTATTTTGAGTTTACCACATAGTACATGAATTTTGTATATGAGCCCTTTTGAGGTCTTTTGTATAAAAATTATTAATGAGATATATATAGATGATGATGATTTTGGATTCATGTGTTATTGATTTATTTTGATGTGACATTATGTGAGTTTGTAATGAGATTTTGAGAAGTTAGATAGATTAGATGTATTTGATGTGATGTTAGATGTTGATATGTTGTGATGTGACTCAAATGTGGCTATCTTGATGTATGTTTCAAAATGTATGTTATCATGGTTAGAAATAAATGTGAAATTTTTTCTTTGAATTGGATTTTCTATATGTGATGTGATGGTAATTTTGAATGACAATGAAAATACAGTTGAGGCCTTGTAACAAATTTTAACATATAACTAGCAATAATTAGTCATATGTAGGATCATGGGTATATGTGGAAAAGATATTATATACATTTTTTCAACATGCGAAGGGTTCATATGTAGTTAATATGGGGGAGTAGGTTCTCTTTTAATGGCTTGTAGGATTATGACCCGACTATATTTTTATTGCACAAACTGATTGGTGTGGAAATTTTTCTTTTTGATAGTAAATTTGATTGATGTGGGAAGATTTCCTAGGATGATTTTGATTATTTTGAATTTTATATGAAGGATGATCGATGTGGGAAGACTTTTTGGGTAACCATCCTTTGAGGGAGTGGTATACAATTTTTTTTTTCATTTTAGATAGCTGTCATTCGCCGGATTGGTCTATATTTTGATTAACTGTCCTTTGAGGGATTGGTCTTTGATTTTGATGTTTGATAGCTTTCCTTTGAGGGATCAATATATATTTTTTATATTTTGTATCCTTATGTATATTTAAGACTTTATATTTAAGCCGAGGGAAAGAATAATAGACCATTTGAGGGGAAGATATGTGTGTATGAATTACACATGTGTGCCCGTAGCATATATTTAGCTGGTAGATAATAATAATATGGGAGTAATGATTTTGGTGTTCTTTCTTATGAAGAGGAACTCATCCATATGTAAAATACAATGAAAAGAGCCATGGTGCTCATCTTTAAGGTCATAAATGTAGGCTACTGACAGAGGACCACCTAATTTTAAATCATCACAATGGTAAATGATAGGTTGGTGGAGGATTGAGATATTTGATGTGATTAATGTCCTGTAAGTAGATGTGTTAACAATAGAAAGGCCAAAAGTGAAAGGAATTTAAAGGTCCCTTTTTAGGTTCACCATCAAGAAAGGCTAAGTGATAGGATCCTGACCTATACTTGTGAGTGATGACATATGGACTGATCTAGTTAGGGGAAAATTTTGATTCACTTTAAGGAAAAGACCACTAATGTTGAAGGTAAATTCTTTGGAATTTTTATTGTGTGTTATTTAGATGCATTCTTGATAGACATGAATATGTTTAAGGGATATTAGGTGATTCTCATCTAACATTTCAAGTTGTGATAAGCGTTCTTGATGATAATCCTCATCAAAGATAAGGTTTTTGAGGGACATGGAAGGATGGAATTTGAAATTAAAGGGTTAGGACCACCTCAAATCCATATATTAATGGGAATATCATAGTGTTTTTAGGAGTACTAATGCTAGTTCGATAGGCCTAGAGAGTAAATGGAATTTGGATATGTCAGTTTCTACCTACTTGATCAATGATTTTCATAAGGATTTTATTGTCTTATTATAAGCTTCTACTTGATCATTTTATTTTGGATAGAAGGGAGATAGAAACTATGTTTTATGTTTTATGTGTTGTAAATATTTTGAATATTTTTATTTTTGAAAGATTTTCCATTATCTGTGATGATTTTGTGAAGAATGCCAAAATGATAAATAATGTGATGGTGGATGAATTCAATGATCTTATTAGATTTAATATAGATGAGTAAAATAAGGTCCACCCATTTTGTGAAGTATTCAATTGTAGTAATGATGTCATTGTAATGAATGATGGTTGATGAGACTGATGAGGTCAAGTCCCCATTGTGATAAGGTCATAAGTCCTAAGCGGGTTACAAGGCCTAACTTGGGATGTGACTGAGTTTGAAGTGTTGCTGATATTTGACACATTTCTTGATGTATGCACAACAATATTTATTAAGGTTAAGCCATTAATAGCCCATCCGTAATACATGTTTATTAACACAAAAACCACTAAAGTGTCCACCACATATGCCATCATGTATTTCTTGGATAGATTTAGTGGATTCATGAGATTTGAGGCATCGAAGGAGGAGGCCATAAAATCCACATTTGTAAAGGAAACCACCTATGATGACATAGTGGTTAACAAATTATAGAAAAGATATTTTAGAGTTTTTAGATATATCAGATGATATTTTAGATCGAGAAATATAGTCATAGATTTTAATGTACTAGAGATCTAATTGAATGTATTATTTAAGATTAATTGATGGGATTTATTTGGTAAGGGATGATTGGTTGAGTCTATGCACAATAAAAAACAACCTGAAGTCTTTGGTTGAAAGGGGATAAGTGATGTGAGAGAAGCCATTGTGTCTACAAATTTATTATATGAATGAGGAACTATTTGGATCATATAATGGTTGAAGGAATTGTTGGAAGCACAATCAACTGAGGGGGGGGTAAATCAGTCCTAATTTTTTTTGTTTCATTATCCATAACATACATACATAAGTCAAACCATTCATTCAGTCAACCATGAACCATGTGAGCTTATTATGTGTGTATTAATCATTCACAAGTACAAGGATCAAAAGAGAGAACACATGACACCAAACATATGAAAGAAAACCTCAAGGGGAAGGAAAAACACTAAAACCTTGCCAATGTTACTCATGAAAAAGCACTCAAGTGAATATTACACATCAAAAGAGATTTCTTTAGTGAGCCACCAACCCCACAAGGAGCACAAACCCCTAAAACCTTATTGATATTACTCACAACAAGAGAATCCTATGGATATGAATAATCATAAGTGATTTTTATAAGAATATCACTGTATATATGGTGCAACAACTCAACTGATGGTGATAAAAAAATTCAATGCCAAATTCCTTCAAAATCTATTCAAACCCTCATTATTCTAACTCTCTCAATCTTGGATATTCATGACCTGATTTTGTTTAAAATTATTGCACAAATCCTCTCCAACCCGCTTCAAAATTTTGTACACATTTTCAATTTCCTTTTTATTCCATTGATCCACTTTCAAACCCTCACCTAGGTTGCTCATAACTCAAACATACTTATCTCTAACTAATCACAAATGAATACAAACACTTTCTTATATATATATATATATATATATATATATATATATTAAAATTTCTCATAACACTCCTAGGTCGGCCATGACTAAGTAGGTTTGTCATACCAACTTAAAATCATAATTAGAGAATCATATAACATAACTCAAATGACCCAAGTAGGTTGGAAGGGGTCAAGAAAACATGAAGAAACATAAGGCTTATCAAAAGAGCCCAAAATAAACTCTAGCGAATGCTTCAATAACTCCAAGGTCTTATAATTTTTTTCAAGGATCCATTATCTCCAAAACATCCATATATAGGTCCTCAAAATCATCAAAAATCTTAGTAAGCATCAAAACATCCATCTTTACCATGAAACCCACCAAGAATCATGTAAACTCTACTAGGTCTTCAACGCCTAGAATTTCAGTCATGAAGAGAGATCTACTTTACACAACAGACCTCATCATTATGACTCAAGTGATATATCAATGGACATGTATCTGAGTCTAGTTTCCAGACCAAATAACTTTATTTCCAAATCCAAGTGCAAGACCTGTTGGTGACGAATCACAACACCCATGAATTTCTGTAACTCGATGGGTTGAGACTCTCAGTGTGATTGCATAACATGGAGCTTTTCCCAAGTGTGGGACCTTGTGAAATCGAAAAAGCTCTCCAGATGAAGGCCGGTTCCTATTCCTTTGTTCAGATGCACACGTAAAAAATGCAGAGGGTTTACTCAAAACCTAAACTAACTTTCCAAGTAGACAGGGTAAGAAGATGCATAAAAATAAACCTAAACTAACAAAGGTGATGCACCGAGGAATGAAGAACACCTGTCTTGCCAAATAAACACAAACCATTAAAATGCAATGCAAGATCATGCACAGATAACAAAAATTGTAGTGAAAGATCAGGAGGATGTAAATGAACATAGAGAGGGTTGAGAATCATCCACAGACATGCGTTATTTTCTCCAAATATTGATACAAAATGCCAAGAGGTAAAGTTGCATTACAATTTTAGATGGGAGGTTTGAACTCCACAAATTCACATGCCAAAGAGAAGAATGGAGGGGCAAAACAAGAATGTCTAACCTTTAGAAAGAAGCCCCTCCTTACAATTTATAGGAAGAATGAGTGAGAAAAGAAAGAGGAATTCCAAATCTACCCCAACCACCTCCAGATTGCATTTAATTCATCTCATTATGATGGTAGGTGAGAACCCTATCGAACCCAAAAAGTGGCGAACTGTATTTTGAATTTTTAAGAATTTTTTCTCCCCCAATTAAATATATCTAGTCATATCTGGATATAGGACCTCGTAAGCTTTCCAAAAAGTCCAACCTTGCATGAATCTGAGCTCCTTGTCAAAAGTTATGGCCATCTGAATATCTGCGCCAGGGTCTGCTTCCTGTCAGCGCTCAAAATGTTGTGCCTCCTGAAGGTGCACCTTGGTGCATCCATATTTATGTTGACATACTCTTACATGTGCCATGGGTGCATCCGTTTTCATGTTGACACCTTATATTGTGCACCTTTTACCTGTGCCATGGGCGCATCCATTTTCGTGTCGACACCTTCTGTCGTGCTCCTTTTACCTACGCCATGGGCACATCCATTTTTGTGTTGACACCTTCTGTCATGCACCTTTTACCTACGCCATGGGCACATCCATTTTCATGTTGAAACCTTTTGTCATGTGCCTTTTACATGCGCCATGGGCACATCCATTTTTGTGTCGACACCTTCTGTCGTGCGCCCTTTACCTGCGCCATGGGCGCATCCATTTTTGTGTCGACACCTTCTGTCGTGTGCCATAGGCACATCCTTTTTCATGCACCCTTTACCTGCACCATGGGCGCATCCATTTTTGTGTTGACACCTTCTGTCATGCACCTTTTACCTGCGCCATGGGCGCATCCATTTTTGTGTCGACACCTTCTGTTGTGCGCCATTAGGTGCATCCTTTTTCATATCGACATCCTTTTTCGTGCACCCTTTACCTGCACCATGGTTTATTGGTGACGTAATAAATATCAGGCTTTGAGTTTCTCTGATTTCCATACTCTTCCGTTTGTCTATATCTACCCGGGGGGAAGATATATACAACAAGACCTCCAACCAACTCAAACTCTAAAATTTCTCCAAACTAACTTCAAGACCCCAAAATTAGGTATTTAAAGATGAGATGTTTCTCCTATCAAATCAACTCATAAAAAAACAAACTATATATCATTGGAAATGTATTTGAATCCTATTTCAAGAACAACTTACTCTTTCTTCCAACTCACAGTGAAAGGCCTTAAACCAATCCAATATCTAAAAAATATCTTCTAGGCTTCTAAGACTCAAAAACCATTCTTGAGAGAAACATTCACAACTACCT
>CM034152.1:465466980-465517284 GCA_019776745.2 Taxus chinensis
TTTTTATTGGTTGTGGCTTGGTGGGTTTGTGTTGTGAATTTTTCATTTTTGGCTAAGTTTGAGAAAATTCCAATTCTGCCTCACAGCCTTGATTGGTCAAATGTTGAAAAAAGTCAAAGTTGTGGGGCAACGGGGAAAATTATTACTTTTTCCCCCGATGATGTATACATGTCCATTTTTAATTGGTTGCAGCATGTCAAATCCTTTTTGTTCTAAGGCATTATGGTGAAAAAGGTAAAAGTGTTGAAAAATTTCCTAAATCCCACATCCAATCACAGGTGGAAACGTGGCAGTCTTTTATTCAAAGGCGGGGATGTGGATCGACTGAACACTTTGAAGTATTTTGGATTTTTTCAAAAAAGGGCAAAGCTATAAAAATGAAGTGTCGGCCTAAATCCAATCAGAAGAGGAAATGTGGCATTTTAACATGGCGGATTTGTGGGCCGTCAGGGATGTTTGAGAAATTTCACACTTTTTGGTTAAAAAGGGGAAAATGTATAAAAATGGGACGCGAATCCGCAGCCGATCAGAGGAATACATGTGGCAAAGTTTGAAAAGTCAATGACAGAGGTGAAGGCCATTGGAGGTGTTTTGGAAATTTTGGTTTTTTTCAAAGGGAGTAAAGGTATAAAATAAAGCACCGGCCCACAACTAATCAGATGAGGACATGTGTCCATTTGAAAGGTCAAATACGGAGCTGCGGGGAAAATTTGAAATTTTTTTCTTTTTCCAAAAAAGGAGGTAAAATTGTAGAATCGATCTGCGATTCTGTTGGGACCCACATTGGGACACGTGTCAAGCCTATGTTTCAAGGGTGGAGGGGTGGAGAAAAATGTCAAAATTTTCCATTTGTCCCAAAAGTTATTAATTGTTAAAAGGTTCTCCCAGGCCCGCTTCCAATCACATTTTACCACGTGGCCGGTTCTAATTAAAAGTTGTAAAAAGTAGCCCCAAGCTTGTTTTGAATCAATTTGTTCCACGTGGGTGGCTCAAATTAAAAGTTGAAGGTCAAGATCAATGACAACTGTACATTGCATTTGATTTTACTACCATGAACTCTCCAGGATGTTTGGAGATGTAATTTTTACATCATTCTTCATCAATTTTTTGGCAAATTCATGTTTTTTTGGTGTACAGGGTGCAATTGAATCAATGTGGAGGCTCAATTTGTAAGTCTAAGGTTGTTTCAAAGTGGAGTTTTTACTCGGGCTTGTGTAAAATGTAAAATACCATATCCAAAAGTTACAGAGTAAATTTTCAAAAGGAAAAAGATGAAATGATGAAGGAAAAGGGGTCTACATGTGTAGAAGATGAAAAACGTGCCCCCTATTGGAATAATGATCTAAATATTTGTAATGATTCACCTTTTTGAGGCACATGGAAACTTTTTGGGTGTTTCTCTGTTAAACATCCCTTTCTGCAAATCATGATGAAATTTTGTAACAAACTTGATGCTTATGATATTCTTTTCTTGGGAAAGAAGGCTTAGATATAAATGAATGTTATATAATGCATGTTTTAGATATGCATTTGGTCGGGGGTTGAAAATCATGAGAAAATTTGAGAAAATCTCATCTTCTAAAAAACCTTATGAGAAACCTGGTTAATTTCATATGTGTTAGATTTTAAATCATGTTGAGTTGGTTACCAGTGTATAGCCATCAAAAAGCTCTGAGATTGCTTAAAATAACTCTCCCCTGCTGATGAATCTGATGAATTTTGAATTAAATTGTGTTAAATCTCTTGAAATTTTGTGTTTATTTCATTTCAAAATGTTTGCAAGTAGTTTCTCTTGTTCTTATTGAAATATTACACTAAAGTCTTTATGAAATCACACATATGTCATCCCTATGATAGTTTAGTGGCATTTGCAATCTCATTTATCAAAAGAGCCTTCATCTGATAGTGAAATAAACAAATTTAAAACCACTTTACCTTCATTTGTTGACAGAGATTGCTTGTAAGTCTTTGAGTGTACCTTAGGAGTGGTGAAACAGAGATTGATAATGTTCAATTGATTCTTCTAACTCAAGCCTTCATGCTAGATTCTCAAATATTGTGTGAAAAAGTGCAAATATGGGCCTCCATTGATGCACACCTTCTGGTTGAAGGAATGTTTTAACTATTTTGAAGCTTTCTGTTGTTGATTTTTCCATTGTTGTGAAGTTTATCAAAGATTTGGCAAAGTCCAATTTGTCTTATTAATCTCCCACTAAAAATCATTCAAAAAATAATGAATCCTCCTGAAACTACCCTTGTTTTATCCTATGTATGAAAAAATGCCAAATTTCTACTGTTAATATGTAGAAACAGATCAGGATTCCAAATGTCTTAAGTAACCTTAATCTTGTATTGAAAATATCTCCATCTTTTAGAAGTGACAACTTGTGAAAGTCAGATTTGGTGTATTGATCATATTGTCCCAAGGTTTTCCATACAAAATTTTTGCAAAAGAAGAATATCTTCATCTCCTTCACCAATAGAGGTTACGAAATAGGTTCTCTTACCTTGGTTGAAAGGCACAACCTAAAATAGTTAGGATAAGATCAAATCCTTTCAAGGTGTTATCCAATTCTCCAACACCAAGTGACATAGAGGAAGTTTGAATCCCTTCCCCAGCTACAAAATGATATACATATTGGTCTATCTGCTTCTAAGTGTCTTGTTGAAATCTTTGATGTTGCTTGGTTTCCTTTGGAGAATCAATTTTGGTACCAACACCCTTCTGGCACCATTTCTGGGGTTTCTTTGAAATTATTCTTAGAAATGCAATACATAAAGACCCTGGTAAAGGTTTCTTACATGTTCTGACTGCAAATAAATTGTTGAAAACATTTTCCTCTATTTAGATATGTGAGAATTCATCAAAGATATAAGTTATGTGTGCATTTTTCCCAGTTTCCAGCAGTTATTGCACTAGGTTGGTGTTGTAAATGATAAATCTAGGTAAAGGAAGATCAGATTTGTGAAGCTTTGCATGATTTAGTGTTGACAAACATTTGACTAATCTATTTTAGTGCATTTGCACAACTAGGGTGAAAATACTTAGTGGCAAGTCCATGCTGATTTGATTTTGATAAATGCCAGTGTCTTAACCTATGTTAATTGAAATTTTTTGCTAATCTCTGCAAATATAGAAGGAAGAAGATCTCTTTTCATTAAAGACCCTGCTAGGAGGTTGTTTTCAGAATTAAGGAATTCAGATCTAGAAGGAAGAAGAATTTGGAAAGTTGTTGGAGATATGAATTCAAGAAAAGATATCCCCATTGTTGAACTTGAAAGTGATCATCCTATCATTGAAGACTGCAGTTCATCCTCAAGTGAATATAAATCAGGTAGCCTCTCTCTAAATTTGAAATATCCATTTGGAGAGGGACCTTCATTTTTTTTGAAAGGCTTGCTCCTAAATCTGCCCCTATATTTTCCAAATCTGATAGAGTTTTCTAAGAACAGAGACATTTGGGGATTTTTAGTTTAGAAATCATACTCCTGACTTTCAAATACCCATTGTTCGTCACCATTTTACATCCCCTCCAAGGTAACCTCCATAAAACAATATGGCCCAACCTCCACCCAGACATCCATTTTTTGTTAACACTTTTGGTCTTATCAACTTTAGAGGAATGGATGGTTATCCAAATATTGTTCCACAATATGTGATAAATAGATTACCTAAGTTTCAAGGAAACAATGCTATAACTAGTGATCAACACTTGAAGCTTTTTGTCAATATGATGGATGACTTTGAGATTGAATATGAAGATGTGTATATCAAATTATTTATTCACACTTTAGAAGAATATGCTAGGGACTGGTATACTTCTTTACCAGACAACTCTATTGATTCATGGACAAAATGACTAATGCTTTTAGACTGCAATATGGAGATAAAACAGACCCTAGGTTTCTTTTATTATAATTTGAAAATATTAAGAAGAACCCTAATGAATTAGTCCATGAAATCAATACAGGATTCAACAAAACTTTGAGAAGATTTCCTGTAAGTTTGAGGCCATGTGATGAATCTTGTTTAAGCAAGTATTCAGATGCATTTGATAAGAAGGATGCATACTATTTGAGGGATAAAAAACCCCGGCAATTTGAGTCAGGCCTTTACCATGGCTTTGTAAATTGAGAATAACATCAAAGTGATTGGAAAGTGTCTAAAGAGGGATGGTGTAAAATTGATAAATCCAGAAAAGCCTCAAGCAAGTAAGGTTGTTGATTTGGAGGATTTTGTAAAAACTTTGGCAAGGGCTGTCAAAGAAATATCTTACAAGTTGGCTAGGGCAGAGAAGGGAATTGGACAAAGTTCACAAGGTCAGCAAAAGGCACAAAATCATGACAAATTTGGAAATCATCCTAGGGGTGATCATAGGTCTGAAGACAGAGGTAAAGGACCCATGGGATCTGTAAATAGATATCCCTAGGCTAGGGAAAATAGAATGGTGTCTGACCCTCTGACTGTTAGGGTTGCTTCTGTTGAAGAAGATAATTAGGTTGATTGGTGTGATATATGTTTTCTACCCCATCCTCCATGTGAATTAGATCAACAAGTTGACGAATCTGATGAAGAATAAACTGATGATGATGTTTGCATGATGGGTTGCTCTACAAGTTCACAACAAGGAGAAACTTCAACTGAAGTGGTAAGTGCTCAAACTGTTGCAAGTTTTTGGGATTACATCCAATGGGTACCACTTCTTCCTCCCTCTCATACTTTTGAAATAGATATGGTGCAAGCTTTTGAAATACCTAATAATGACTTTGAGTACTTAAAAGCTTTAATGATTAATAAGTATGATGGATGAATCCCTTCAGAAGAGGATAGGAAGTTGTTGATGAACATTGTTGCTGCCCAAGAAAAGGATTACAACACTAGGAGTAAAGTTGTCAAAGGGACAGGCCCCCAAGCTAAACCCAAGACTCCATTGCTTACTAGTATTCCTAAAGAAGATCCTAAGAAAGATGCATTTACCAAGGGCCTTCCTGTCCTAAGAAAAATTCATGTTCCTCCTCATGGCCAAAATGTCAAAATCCCATACCGGCAGATGATTTTGTTAATCTCCCTTCTAATGCTACTTTTCCCAAGTATGTTCCATATGACATTGCATAAGTTTTTAGTCAAATCAAAGTTAGTGTTCCAATTGTTGAGCTGCTTTGGATTCCTGAGCACAAGAAGAGAGCATTTGAGTATTTAGGATTGAAAGGAGATAAGAATACCCAAGAAAAAAATGTAAACATTGTAGAAAATCCTCCTCCCACCATTACAGACCTAGAAAAACCACCAGCATTGGAAGATCTTGGAGAAGCACCTGAGGTTTAGTTGGGGACTTCTTTGGTTGAGTCTCAAATAAATGTTGATCCATTTTTTACAACTTTGATCATTAAGGACAGACTGCTACAAAATTGTATGTTTGATTCAGGATCATCATGTAATGTTATGCCTCTTGAGGTCATGAATGAACTATATATCAAAGTGGAAACATCATATGGAAGATGTACTATCATGGACTCTAGAGAGGTGCTAGTTGTAGGATGTGTTAAGGTATTGGTGGTACAACTTGCAACATACCCAGGTAAGAACTCAAAACTTGATGTTGTTATTGTTTATTGCCCAGCCAAATGGGGCATGTTGTTATCAATAAAATGGGCTGTAAGTGTTGGTGGAAGTGTTCAAATGAACATTTCTTATGCTACCATTCCAATTGAGGGTAGTCTTGTAAAGTTGTATGGAGAAAAGAAAATGATGCATCTTATTGAAGACCCCAACAATGCTTCTTATGAAGTGTTGTATACTAATGTTGATGTTGATAATTTTTTTGGATTTGCTTATGGTAAAGAGCACAAAATGGAGCAATGCAAATGTCTTGAGCAAGTGGGTTCTCCTTGAACCTTTTTGTTTGATGGATCTTGTTCCAAGTTTGGAAATGGTGCTAGTGTAGTTCTAATTTCTCCAGGCCGAGAAGAGTTTGTTTTTTCTTTCAAACTCAACTTTGAGTGCACTAATAACATTGCAAAGTATGAAGCATTGTTGTTAGGTTTGATAATTTCTTGGATGTATTATCTTAAGGACATCATTTTCAAAGGAGATTCAGAACTAATTGTCAAGAAAATTAGAAAACTATATGCTACTAAAAAATTAGAGAATGAAATAATACAAGCATGCAGTCTGGGATTTGATTAAGATGTTTGACTCTTTTAATAGTGTGCATCATGATAAGAAGTTCACTGTTATGTAAGACAATCTTGTAGTATTGGGATATCGATTTGATAATTGTGTAATGTCCCCATATTGTGAATATGATGTTGAGATACTAACAAGGCCATTTGTCCCTAATAACATTAAACATTGGAAAGTGTTTGATGATTATGCCCAGGTCAAAAGGTTTTTGCAAAACAAAGGAGAGTTTGTTGATCAATGTATCTATTGGAATCCAATGGTGTGAGATGATGAAGGAAAATAAACTTTGTTTGGAAAAGATATCATTCAGTTGAAAACTAATACCATTCCTAGAGGGATAGTTGCTCTTGAATCAAAATTTGATAATGTTGATTGCATTATTAACATACATATAGCAGCCTCAAGGGATGTTGAAGAGCATGACCTAGGCACTAAGGAGAAACCAAGGAAGATTTGGTTTGGTAGCAATCTAAGAAAGGAAGAAAAATATTCCTATGTCTATTTGTTGAAAAAATATCAGGACTACCTAGCTTGGTCTTATTCAAAGCTGAAATAATACAGAGAGGATCTATTTCAACGTGAAATTCCTCTTGAATCTAATGCCAACCCATTCAAGAAAAATAAGAGGCCTATCAATCCACTCCTTTCCTTGAAGATGCAAGAATAATTAAAGAAGTTGAGGGATGGAGGGATCATTTAGCCCACAAGGTATTCTTCTTGGGTTACAAACCTAGTACATGTCAGAAAAAAGAATGGTGATATAAGGCTTTGTGTAGACTTCAAAAACTTGAATAGGGCATCTATGAAAGATAATTACCCTCTGCCAAACATGGAAAATATGGTGCAATTAGTGACATGTTCAAAATGGTTATCTACTTTGGATGGTTTCTCTGGCTACAATCAAGTTGTTGTGAAGGAGTCAGAAAGAATAAATATTGCCTTTACCACTCCATAGGGCACATATGTTTATGTCAAGATGCCATTCGTTCTGATGAATGCTGAAGCTACTTTCCAATGAGCAATGGATGTTTCTTTTACTGGTTATATTAATGAATTCATTGTTATTTATCAAGATGATGTGAATGTGTTTTCTAGGAAAAGAAGTGATCACTTGTAGCACTTGGAAAAAATGATGATAAGGTGCAGAGAATTTGGTATTTCACTCAATCGAAAGAAGTGAAATTTTGGAGTGCAAAAGGTAAAACTAATTGGTCACATTGTATCAAAGGATGGTGTCATGATTGATCCCGAGGGGTAGAAGCCATCAACAAGGTCCCAATTCCAAGAACCAAGAAAGGAATCCAATGCTTCTTTGGGAAAATAAATTTCATTAGAAGATTCATATCTAACTTTGTGGAGCTAACTATCCCAATTATAAGCATGCTAAAGAAGGACCAAGTTATCAAATGGGAAGAGGAAACCATCTAGGCTTTTGATGGAATCAAGGAGGCATTGAAGCATGCCCCTATTTTAATAGCTCCAAATTATAAGAATCCTTTTCAAATGTTTTCTTTTGCTTCAGAAAACACCATTGCATCTGTCTTGTTGTAGATGTATGATGAAGGGGCTGAGAGACCAATTTCCTTTTTTAGTAAGGCACTGCAAGGAGCTAAGTTGAAATACACCATCATGGAGAAGAAATAATTTGCCTTGGTGAAAGAAAAAAATGTGTTCAGACCTTACATTTTGACCTCTAAAGTTGTTGCTTATGTTCCCCACACCATGGTGAAATATATCTTACCAGAGATGGAGGTCTCAAGAAAAATATGCAGATGGGTGAAAAAATTATAGGAATATGACATAGATATCCAAACCACAAAATTGGTAAGAGGTTTGGGCCTAGCTAAGATTATGGATGAGAGAAACTTGCAAAATTTTGAGGTGAATGAAGTGGAAGAAGAAAGGGTAAGTATCCTTGATAAATTTATGAGTTCTGAATGGTACAAAGATATAATATTTTATCTCAGACATCTATGCTGCCCTGAACATTTGAGTAAAAATCAGAAAAGAGCTCTTAAGTTAGCCTCTCAAAAATAAGTCATTACTTATTTTGGGTTAGCTTGGAAGAACCCGAAGGGAGTGCTCTTAAGATGCATTACTGAAGATGAATCCCCAAAGATAATTGTTGATCTCCATGGACGAGTTTGTGGGGAAATTTTGTTGGAAGGGTCACAACTCATAAAATTTTGAGAGTTGGTCATTGGTGGCCCACTCTTTTCAAAGACACAATTCTACTGGTTAGAAAATGTGAAAGTTGCCAACATTTTTCTGGAAGAATGAAAGCTTCAGGCTTCCTTCCTTTGCAGCCTGTGTCAATTTAAGCTCCATTCAAACAATGGGGAATGGACTTCATTGGTGAAATTTATGATTCCTCAAGTGATGGCCACAAATGGATTTTTGTAGCCATTGATTACTTCACCAACTGGGTGGAGTCAATCCCCACAAAGAAATCAACACATCAGATTGTTATGGAATTCATTTTGAATCATATAATATGCAGATTTGGAGTGCCAGCTAAGATTGTTTCTGATAATGCATTGAGTTTCATAGATAAACCTTTGGTGGCAATGTGCAAAGAGTATGGGATAAATCTAACATATGCTTCTAACTACAATCCCCAAGGAAATGGAAAAGATGAGTCCAGCAATAAAAACTTCTTGAAGATCATTAGAAGAACCTTGGATCTGAAAAAAAAGAAGTGGGGTGAGCAATCGAAATTTGTTGTTTGGGTTGATAGAATAATTGCTAAAAGAGCTACTTGTAAAAGCCCATTTGAGTTAGTGTATGGAACTCAAGATTTTATGCCCCTGCATTCAAAATTTTCTTCATTCCATTTTGTTCAACAACTTGAATATCAAGAAGTTAGTCCATATGAAGCTCGAATCAATCAAATTGTATATCTAGATGAAGAAAGAAGGGTATCCCACCAAAGGCATCTAAAGTTCAGAGAGAAGTTGAAGAATTTGTTAGACAAGAAGGTAACTCTAAGGGATGTGGCACACATTACAGATCTTAGTTAATATGTATGGGATAGAAAACATGAGGATAAGGGAAAGCATGGTAAATTTTATGCATTGTGGATGGGCACATATTCCATTGACATTCGAATTGGTGAACATACCTTCTTTTTGAAAGACTTAGATGGGGAATTGCTTGAATTTCCTATTAATGGAAGAAATCTGAAACATTTCCTTGATTGATTCAAAAGAATTGAGCTATGCACATCCCATTGTATAGGATGTGAGTATTATTATTAGGTTTTCATTCTACTGTTTGTGTTTTTGTTCGTTCTGGTCCTTGGTGACCAGGTATATTGCTGGTGTCCCCTTCAAAGTTCGATTCCCATCTTTGGAAATTGGTTATGGAGTTTCTACTTCATTAAGGAGCATTTGAATGGTGTTTCCCCCAATGGATTTTCTTGGCACTTGGTCTACTCTATTTGTCCTTGTGACACTCACTGGGAGTGCCCATCCCTGATCTAGAGCCGATGTTGGTGCTCATTTTGATCTTGCACTATTTGCCTAATTTTCCCTTTGATTATGTGTAAAGTTCTGAAACATATTTTATCTCTCGAATGGCATGTAAAGTTGAAAGAAATCTTGAAGAAGTCTCCTTTGATGAGATGCCACTCCAATTGTTTTCCAATGTTGGATTTTCCATGGCCCTATTGTGGGATAGCAGAAATCCCCAAGTTTTCCCTATTTTTTCCCTAAATTTCTTCAATCTGTGGGCTCTGTCATTTTTTCCTATCTTCTCGATCATGGATGCTCGAAAATGTTCAAATTTCTTCTATATGCCTTTGAAAATCCATTCCCATGGTTGAAAATTTCTTGGATCCATTATTTACTTGGTTTTGTTTCAAAAAATTTCATCCTTGAGTGATTTCCCAAAATCAAATTCTGAGCACCATTTAAACAACGTATATTTCTTTACATTTAGTTCTACTTTTTGTGTTTGTCCATGCGTGACTTGGTTTCCCATACAATTATTTCTCAGCATCAGCAGCTACGTGAGTCATTTTTTAATGGTCAAGGGACGATGGGAAAATGTTTTGAAAATTTTCTTTTTGGCTACTTTGGAAAAAAGTTTTAACTCGCCCCATGGCCCGGCCAAACTCTGATTAGCTAAGCAAAATTCAAGTGATGGAGAAAATATCTTATTTTTTCCGAAATTTTTATGCGTGTCACATGTTGAGAAATTGTGAGAAAGCACGTCTTTTTGTGCTCTAAGGAATTTTTGGAAAAAAGAGTTAAAATGAAAAGAATTTCCTAAGGCCTGCGGGAGGACACGTGGCAGCTTCTGAGCCAAAATCCTTTGAAAATGCCTGGGTTGTTGAAGAAATCCTTTGAAGTTTCCCTGAATTTATTGTGTAAAAGGATTCTTTGATCTGCAAAGTGGTTCTGGCATACTCCGAGGGGGTTTATAAGAGGACACGTGGTAGATTGAGAAGTCAAAGTCAGAAGGGATGCAGATCGGTGGAGGACTTAGAATATTTTTTCCTTTTGGTGAAAAGGAGCAAAAGTTGTGGAAAAGGCCACATTTCTGCCAAGGAAATGTGATATCATGCTTAGATCAACTTTAAAAATTGGAAAAGTGGAGAATCAGAGCTTTGGATTTGTTTTAAGTTTTTTGCCTTTTTTGGGTAAAAAGGGTTAAAGTTTTGAGATGGGCCATAACCCCACTAAGGATAATTAATGCCTTGTTCGAATTTTGTTGAAATGGTCAAATACAGGTCGGTGGGTTGCCGGAGGAAATTGATTTTTTTTTCTTTATTGTGAAAATTGAATAAAGTATAAAAGTTAAGCACAGCCCCGACAGTGAATTGTTGAAGTTTTCTTTTGAAAAATTACGTAGGATCTTTTTATTGGTTGCGGGCTTGTCGGAGTTTGCAAGTTGTGAAATTTATGCCTTTTGGGCTAAGTTTGAGAATAAGGTTCTAAAACGAAGTGCGCCCCCGCAAAATAATTAAGGCCTGTATTGTAAAAACAAAAGCTGATTAGCGGGTTACTGGAAGGTTTTGAAACTTTTTACTTTTTACAAAAAAGGGAAAAGTTATAAAAGCAAGCGCAGCCATTTCAAAGTTAGTCAAAGCCTTCATTAAAAAGGGGTCAGCGCGGGAACACAGGTTGCCGGAGGAAATTGAAAATTTTACCTTTTTGTGAAAATGAAGTAAAATCAAGAAGTGAAGTGTGACCCCGCCAAAGTAAATTTGCATTGAAATTCTAAAGGTGCAAAGTTGGACCATCGGAGGTATTTGAGACTTTTTACCTTTTTTTGAAAAGAGATAAAATCTGCAAATTGAGTGCAGTCCCGCCAATGAGCAGTTAGATCTTGCGTTGAAATTCCAAGGCGGAGGTGCAGGCCTTCAGAGATAATGTGAGGAATTTTTCCCTTTTTGGTTAAGAAAGGAAATAAAAGTATGTAAATTGCCAAGACGTGGCATCAAATGACAGGAAGACATGTAATGCCAATGTTTGAGAAGGTTAACGGTGAAGGTCCGGGCCGTCGGAGAAAAAATGGAATTTTTTCTCTTTTGTGAAATGAAGAATAAAGTTTAAAAATGAAGCGCGGTCCCACTGGGACCCACATAAGAAGGTAAAGGTGGGAATGCGGAGCTCTCGTGATAATTTGGAAAATTTTCCTTTTTCCAAAAAAGAGGTAAAGTTGTAGAATCGAGCCGCGATTCTGCTGGGACCCACATGGAGCCATATGTCATGCCCATTTTCAAAGGGCGGAGGGGTGGAGAAAAATGTTAAAATTTTACATTTTTCCAAAGTTCTAAAATGATAAAAAGGGTTCCCATTACCGTTTCAAATAAAATTTCGCCACATGGACAGCTCTAATTAATAGTTGTGAAAGGTGTCACCAAGCTTGTTTCAAATCAATTTTATCCATGTGGAGGGCTCAAATTAAAAGTTGAAAGGTCAGGATTAACGGTAGCTATACATTTCATCAATTTTTCTACCATTGAAGCTCCAAGATGTTTTGAGATGTGATTTTTACATCATTCTTCATCAAATTTTTGGTAAATTCGTGTTGTTTTGGTCTGCAAGGTGAAATTGAATCATTTTAGGCGCTCAACTTGTAAATCTAAGGTACATTTGAAGTGGATTTTTGCTCGGGCTCATGCAAAAATGTGAATTATCAAATCCAGAAGTTCCAGACTAAAATTTCAAAAGGAAAAAGATGAAATGATGAAGGAGGAAGGGCTTGCATGCACCAAACATGAAAAATGTTCCCTCCATTGGAATGATGATCCAAATGTTTACAATGATTCACCTTTTGAGGCACTTGGAAACTTTTTGGGTGTTTTTATTTTAGACGTCCCTTTCTGCAAATCATGAGTGAAATTTGTAACAAACTAGATGCTTAGGATATTCTTTTCTTGGGAGAGAAGGCTTGGATGTAATAGAATGATATATAATGCATGTTTTAGATATGCAAATGGTCAGGGGTTGAATTTCATGATAAAATTTTGAGAAAATCTCATCTTCTGAGGAACCATTTGAGAAACCTAGTTAATTTCTTTTGTGTTATATTTCAATCATGCTGAGTTGGTTACAAGTATATAGCCATAAAAAAACTCTAAGATTGTTTAAATAACTCTCCCCTGCTGATGAATTTTGAATTAATTTTTGTTAAATCTATGGCAATTTCGTGTTTATTTAATTTCAGAATGTCTGCAAGTAGTTTTTCTTGTTCCTATTGCAATCTTACATTAGAATATTTTTGAATCACACAGATCTCATCCCTCTGATAGTTTAGTAGCATTTGCAATTTCATTTTCCAGAAGATCCTTCATCTGATAGTGAAATAAACAAATTTAAAACCACTTTATCTTCATTTGTTGACAGAGATTGTTTGTAAGTCTTTGGGTGTACCTTAGGCATGGTAAAAAAAAGCTTGATAATGTTCAATTGAGTCTTCTAACTTGAGCCTTCGTGCTAGATTCTCAAAGATTGTGTGAAAATGTGCAAATCTGGGAATCCATTGATGCACACCTTCTGGTTGAAGGAATGTTTTAAATATTTTGAAGCTTTATATTGTTGAGTTTTCCATTTTTGTGAAGTTTCTCAAAGATATGGAAAATTCCAATTTTTCTTGTTAATCTCCCACCAAAAAATCATTTAAAAACAGCTAATCCTACCCTGAACTACCCCTATTTTCCCCTGTATATCAACCAATGCAAAATCCCACTCTCAAAATATGCATAAAAAAATCAGGTCTCCAATGTCTTTAGTAACCTTAGCCTTGTGTTGAAAATATCTCCATATTCTGGAAGTGACAGCTCGTGAGAGTCAGATTTGGTGTGTTGATCATATTTTCCCAAGGTTTTCTTTATAAAATTTATGCACAAGAAGGATATCTCCATCTCCTTCACCAATAGAAGGTTACAAAGTAGGTTCTCTTACCTTGGTTGAACGGAAAAACCTAAAATAGTTAGGATAAGATCAAATCCTTTGAAGGTGCTATCTAATTCTCCAACACCAAGTGACATAGAGGTAGTTTGACTCCCTTTCCTGGCTAAAAAATGACATACATGTTGGTCTATCCGCTTCTGAGTGTCTTGTTGAAATATTTGATGCTACTTGGTTTCCTTTGGAGAATAAATTTGGGTACCAACAGGTGTAATAAGTTATATAGTCATGAAGAGTGAGAATTATATAATAAATGGCTTTATCTCTACCATGATCATCTCGATATGCTAACATAAAACCCATTGTTTGACAAGATTTCCCACTTCCTATTACAGGTTATTAAAAACTATACAAGAAATAAAAAAACCTCAAAGTATGGGAGGGTTTAAGTGACCTTGATGTGGATGATGATAAAGATAGTAGGGTGTAAAAGAATAAATCCTCTCCACTATGAGCTTGATGATGTGCACAAAGAAGAGAACTAAAAAAGAAAAAAATTAGTAATTAAGATGGTGGGTTACTGTACGTACCCAAAATTGTAGGGTACTGCACCACTGGAACAATGTTACATGTGCCCGATGATGATACAGGACTCCTCACAAGGTTTTCAGGATCTGGAAAAGATATCCAAGTATGCATTAACATCCAACATGTCCAAATTAGCCCCTGCGTGCTTTGTTTTTCTCTTCTCCCCTATTTTCATTTGTGCATTTTGGTCTTCAATTACGAAACTGCCGCCCCCACCTAGGCGGCGGTCCTGTAACTGCTGCCCTACTCAGGGTAGCGGTCCTTCACACGTTTTTTCCAGAATGTTCTTTTTATCATGACTCACTTAAAATTTCAACATTTACCAGCTTTTTTCACTACCTTTGCTTGTATTTATGATTCTGGTTCCATGGAATAGTTTTTTTGCATTGTTTATGGTTAAAGAGTTCAAATTGGTTTTCACCTTTGGGTAAATTGGAATGCTATAAATAGCTGGTTGATTTTCAATCAAATGGCCCCTCAAAAATTGCCTCTCATCTCCTCATTTCATAGTTTTAGTCTTTTAGTTCTTAGGAATTCATAGTTTTTAGTTGTTACATGCATAGTTAGTGTTGTTTTGCTATTTAGAAGCCACATCATCTTCTTGTGCTAGTGCTATTACTGTTTCATACAATCAATTGAGATAGGATAGTTTCATTTTCAGTCTGAAGCCATTAGAGTTGTAGGTTTTGTTCATCAAGAAGAATAGTCCCAGGTTCTGGATGGTTTGTGTTGCATGACTCGTAATAAATCCTGCTAAGAATCACAGGCAAGTAGCTATACTCGGCTTCCTTGTTTGTTTTAAATTTCATTATTAGTTTAGTTTTCATTTTCTAGATATTTTAAATAATTTATATTTCAATTTCGTTCAAATAGTTCATCAAAAACACAAAAAAAGAGAAGTTATATATGCTGTAGATATACTTTACATAGTTAGTTTTACTTTGCTTCAGTTAGATTCACATTGTTTCTTTTGTATGAAAACCACAAGACCTAGGGAGCCCAGAGAATACGTATTCGAGACAATCGTGCCACAACCCAATGAGTCCACAGGTCAATCAGACATAGATGTTGGTTTATGCACATTATTATTTAGATCCACTCCACTTCCACCAATCATTATCGGACAATTATCCTCACTAGACATAACAGCTAATCTAGCTAAGGATTTCTGGACTAGACCAGAGAATCACCCATAGAATCCACTATATCCATCATCCATTTTCATGACCCTGTCGGGAGACATATACGAAGCACCCACAGGTTATCTTCCACGTATCCCACAACCTATAGATTGAATCACGCTAGAGCTCGATATTGATTGGAGCCTTTCGAGCAGTCATCCCTCGCCGACTGATCCTATTACGCTAGTTCAGGTTAGGAGGACCTTCTTTGCCTTAGATTCATAGATTCCATTAGTGCGTGTCGAAGATATAAGATTTCCTAATTAGTTTTTCCATACTCCACGTATATTCCATCCCCACAGACTGGCTCAACATTACCTCGGGAGGTCGGGTGCAAGGAAGAGTTACTCGTAGATTCCCATGCTCGCTTTTCACTTTTCCATCATACAAAATTGGTAAACCCGACGTGAACGAAAAAGTTCTTCCTCTTTTATTTTTCACTTATTCCATCCACCTTCACTCTTTTGCATTATTCTCTGGGTATTCATATACCCCCTGAATATGTTGGGATTCAATGCATATGATAGACCTCTCCTAGGTCTTGAAGCATACTACGGTCAACTGAATAGACAGACAATCACCCTCACTCTCCGCATTGGGATGACAGCTATTCAAATAACCGATTGTCAATACAAACTCCACCTTCAAGGACTAGATATAGTTCTTCTTTTTTAATAGAGGAGTTGGATCAGATCGCTCAAAACACAACAACCAGAGCCTTCACGCTCGAGCAACATGACGTTCACGGGATAATCTGGTTCATCTCCTTAGGTGTTACTTAAACCAAAAATTAGCATAGACAATTAGATCCTTATCTGTTTTTAGATGATGAACATTCAGTGTGTTATGCCAGGAGTGAATAACGCTCTCAGAGTATCTACCCACCTATAGGAGGTTTACAAACATGACCCGAGGTCTCTTTTCAAGAAAAACACCTCCATACCACTACCTATAGGAAATTACCCTAGATTAAACTTGGTAAGGACACCGATCAATTCATAGTTGGATACCATATGCATATACAACCCTCAAAATATGCAACACACACCACTAAGGCAAAATATTGTGACTTCATCAAATGAAGTCATCTCAACTTTAGTAGAAAAAGTTAGAGGGTTAGAACTTGCTCAAGCAAGTCAAAATTATCAATTCATGCAGGTAGGAAATTCCAATCCTCCACATCATCCTAGCCAAGTAGACCTCCTCACGGGAATAAGAACGTTGGGCATGCCTCCTCAGTATTCACAACAAACACCAACTAGAACTGCATTTTCTAACACCATTCCTGGTGGAAAATATGATACCCTCTCCGACTTAGTACAAACCAATCCATTCCTAAGAAATGCTCCTCCGTACTTAAGCATGTATTCCAAATCACCATAGGGAGATATGTTCTCTTATCCTAGCATATTCACCTCAACCACTGGGATTCCCTTATGTCCCTACAAATACATACGCTACGCCATATCAACAACCCATTCCACCTCCACCCCCAATAGCAGGCACCATTGATGGCTCGAAACCTATGCGATAGGAACTTATTCTGAACATTTGAAAGAACCCTTAGACTTCACCATACAAAGGGTCATGCTTCCAAGACCGCTCCCCAATCTACCCAAATATAAAGGGGAGGGAGACCCAAATGCACACATTAAGGCCTATGTCACAGCCATTCAAGAACTGCTCCCTTGGGATGGGGTTGTTGCCAAAATATTCCCCAAAACCTTAGAAGGTGAATTGCCCTCAATTGGTATTACAGAATACCTGAAGCCTTCCATACATTCGTTTAAACAACTTGTTTCAGAGTTCATCAAGTCGTTTGACATGAACAAATTATTGAGGACAGGGATCAAGGAATTCTTGCATATTAAGTAAGAAACACAATGAATCTGTTGCTCATTTTATCCAAAGGTGGCGTACAGTCCTCTATTCTTTAGCGAGCACTCCAAACATGGACCAGATGGAACTATGCAATTTATTCCTTCATTCTCTTAGCAGAGAGGTAAAGGAAGAAGTCCAGAAGTTCCCACTACGGACTTACGATGAAGTACTCGAGAGTCGCCCTCCGAATAGATCAAGTTGTAATAGATAGCGGTCGCAAAGACATATGGAATGAATGGGAGGTTAATCGTCCCCAACCAAAATACTATGACCTATCCTACTACCACAAACATCAGTCAAGGACATAAAATCCTTAACAAAAATCATCGTGGCGCAACAACAAATGGAGTAACTGACCAAATAAAAAAATCAAATGTTGTAAATAATCCACAACCGATCAACAATCAACGAAACAACAACTTTACCCTGACAATCAACGTCGGTGAGATGTTAATCATCCACAACAAACAACAAAAAAGGTAGACCCAGACATAGGGTCCTAGTCAAAATTCAACTGGACATAAAAATAAAAACCAAAACCAAAGACAACAAACACGTAAAAATTTAATAGTCAACAGTTTAATTAAAATTTTTGGACCACAATACGTGCCAAACCAACAACCTAGGAATTACAATCCCAATTCGTATTGTGGTTTCCATAAAATTTTGAGGCCATGACACTAGGACTTTCCTGAGATTAAAATAAGTTCATGCAACGTCTTCCAGAAGAACATATGACAACTTTTTCATAGACATGTTCTTAGCAGATCCTACATCACCTGTGCCAAATAATTTCACGGGAGAAATCTCCCCTCAAAATCTCCCCTCAAAATTCTCCCCTCAAGATTTTCAATGAACCGCTCCCAAATGACAATAAATTAAATACAAAAGGGATGACCAAGGGTGCAATGACAAGAAACAATGATCATGAAGCCTCAACTTCGCTATAATCCACCTGTCGCAAGCCGCAATTAGGAAATCAGCTACGACCCAAGTTAGTTAGTTTAGTGGAGTTAGACACTAAACTACACATGTGGAAGCCATAATGAGGACACGAGAGTATTCCTCTTAACCAAATCTAACTTACCCACTAGAGAAAGATAACATTCAAAAACCATTATTAAAACCCATAGGTGCCTATGATTTAATCAATGACCTTACAAAAGGCCTTCTCTCACATCTCCTTTTTGGACTTATTGTAGAAATCCCCCTACACATAGGGCTCCTCTTTTAGAAGCACTAGGTTTAGGTCCTTTAATTAACATCACTCCCAATCTCCCAAAAATACAAGTAAAACCATATAGACTTTGATATTCACCCTCCAGGGCAAGCCGGATAGGGATACCGAGTTTATATTTGACATAAACAAAATGCCAATAGATGCTGAGATTGCACGATAGAGGTGATCCGATCCTTACATTTACAAGTGTGGGTTTATAACAATTACATGTTAAACGTGCACGCAATGGTTGATTATGGGGCAGCAGTTAACATAGTTCCCTTCTCTTTCCTTCAAAAGCTAGGGTATGGAGAAACAAATTGTTCCATGACTCAGAATACGCTAAGAGGCTATGATAGCCTTAAAGCCACTTCGATTGGAACTATAATACTACCAGTCACCTTAGGACCCAAAACAATCCTCACTGAGTTTTATATTATAGATTGGGAAACCAACTATAATATGATCCTCGGCCGACCATGGATACACTGTATGAAGGCAATCCCTTCTACGTTATTTCAGGAAATAAGATTCCTACACTTGGGAAAGGTATTCGTAGCAAAAGGTGATCCGAAACCATTCGATATACACCTAGTGGACCTAAAGAAAAGGCCAAGCATTCACTCTGAGTTTGAAATCCCAATAAACCAACTTAACAAGCCAACCGACTCGAAATCTGAAGAAAAGTTGGTGCCTACAACAGAACTATAAGTTACGAACCTAATCAAGAATATCCCAGTCCTCAAGGATGAGGCTAACGTTGTAGAAATAATATCATTAGGAACTACGGCAAAAATAGTCTAATTGCTAGAACATGATCTACCAATTTTCCTGCCATTTGATTCTGTAGGTATGGGATATACCCTAGGAGTTGGTTCTCTTCCAGTAGAAGAACTCTGCATGGTAGAAGTAACCGAAGCAGAAGAAGTGGGCGTAGCAAATGTCCCAACATCCATCTTCCCAAGTAAATATTGGACTCTCCATTTTGATGGAGCTAGATGTCGCTATGGGGCTGGGGTAGGTGCGATCTTTACTTCTCCCGAGGGAAAGATCTTACCATTCGCCATTTAAACTAAATTTCGAATGTACAAACCAATGGATGCTGAATACAAAGCCCTCCTCCTTGGCCTCATCATAGCTAAAAGGCTCGGTGTTAATGACATCAGAGTGTTAGGAGATTCTCAATTAGTAGCAAACCAAGTCTCTGAGGTGTATGAGATGAGAGCTGAACATTTACAACTCTACAAAATAGCAGTATTAGATATGAGCAAAGGATTTAACTTCATATCAATTGAAGCAATTCTGCGAGAGAAAAACCTTCTCGCAGATTCGATAGCAACCTCAGCTTCACATTTTACTCCAAACAGTGAGTTGGAAGACACATGTTTCATGGTATCCCTTCGTATTGAACCATTAGTAAAGAAAATGTCAAACCCTCTTTTAAAAAACATAGCTGAAAATACATCTACTATCTTAGATCACGTTGACAGTGATAGAGCCACTCTTGATTACCTAAACACCTATGTAGAGTTACATCTCAGCCATCATGTGGTAGATTTTTCCTTAATCCCACATTCATCTTCTTACTTTGGAAATCCCATGATAGAGCTTCCCCCACAAAAGGAGCTCGACATATATGCGGTAGAGAGTGAAGAAGATCTGGAACTACCTCTAGCCCCGCCTGAGTTTGAAGAAGGTAACTGCTTCTTTAATCAAAGAAAATCAATTGATATTAACATCAGAATGGAGGAAGAACCAAAGATCTTAAAACTAGGATCCTCGTTAACTCCAGAGGAGGTAGAAATACACACTCGAATCCTCAGAGAACATCAAAAGGATTTTACATTTAATTATAAAGAAATGACAGGAATTGCACCACACATCTTGGTACATAACCTCATCACCAAACTAGATACAAAGCCAATTAAACAAAAATCGAGACTAATGAAACCCAAGGTAGCTCTCATGGTAAAGGAAGAGGTAATGAAGCTTCTCTAGGTAGGGTTCATCAAACCAGTTGATTACTCTCAGTGGGTATCCAATATCATTCCCATTCTAAAAAAGAATGGGAATATATGCATCTGCATAGACTTCCGAGACATTAACAAGGCGTGTCCCAAGGACGACTTCCCGTTACCATCCATTGACGTCATCGTTGACGCAACAACTGGATTTGAGCTTTTGTCTCTCATGGATGGATTCTTCGGGATATAATCAAATTAGAATATCCATGAACAAGACCAAGCCAAAACTACGTTTATAACTCCTTGGGGAACTTATTGCTACGCTGTTATACCGTTCGGTCTCAAGAACGCTGGTGCTACATACCAATGGGCAATGACATACATATTTCAGGATCTTATTCATAAAATCGTGGAATCCTATGTAGATGACTTGTTGGCCAAATCCAGAAAGCGTTGCGATCACCCAGAAGTGCTCCGCGTCATCCTTTCATGTTTGATCAAATACGGAGTCACACTAAACCCAGAAAAATGTGTATTTGGTGTAACAGGAGGGAAACTCCTAGGTTAAATTATATCATCACTAGGGATAAATGTAGACCCAGCCAAAATTTGGGCTGTTCTTGAGATGATCCCACCATCAGATGACTCTAGCATTAGATCGTTTCTTGGAAAGCTCGGTGTAATCCGGAGATTCATTCCAGATTTAAGTTTTGTTGTACATCCGTTCAATAATTTGTTGAAAAAGGATTACTGCATTATTTGGACAAAGGAATGCCATGAGGCCTTCGAAGTAGTTAAATGCTTCTTGCTATCTCCTCCCACGTTAATTCCACCTAGACCAGATCATCCTTTGATCTTATATTCACGAGCTACGGATGTCTTGCTAGCCTGCATGTTGGCTCAAGAAGACGATGATAAACGAGAACGCCACGATCTATTTTATTAGCCGAATGTTGCTTGATTATGAAATGCATTATACGCAGGTAGAACGAGAATGCCTTGCCATAGTCTTTGCAACCAAACACTTAAGACAATACATGCTAAACCAAGAAACAAGGGTCATTGTGAAAAAAGACCATTTGCGAACTTTCCTCACACAAGGGTCCTTGTCTAAAAAGTATGGACGCTTTATAACCTTAGTGTGTGAATTCAAATTAACTTTTGTAAACCAGAATTCCATTAAGGGACAAATCATTGTTGATTGGTTAGCCGACAACCCGTTAGATGGAGGCGATCTAGTAGATTTGGATTTTCCCGATGAATGCATATATTACATTGAAACCAAACCTCCTATCTCTGAATGTCCTTGGTATACTGATATTGTTAATTATATCATGGACCATACGTATCCAGAAGGTGCTACACTGCAACAAAGAAGGTGGTTACGCATTGTCGTAGCTAAATACGTTATTATAGAACAAGTGCTCTATCGTAAGGCTTTTGATGGAATGCTCCTAAGGTGTGTTGACACAGAGGAATCTAAGAAGATTCTCTACGAATCTCACATTGGAATATGTGGAGGCCACTTCGGTGGTCATGCCATAGCTCGCAAAATACATCGAATGGGCTATTTCTAGCCCACTCTAGAACATGACGCAGTAGAGTTTGTATGAAGATGCCATAAATGCCAAGAATTTTCCCACGAGATTCACATGCCAGCACAAGCTCTACAACCAATTGTGACTCCATGGCCCTTTTCTACATGGGGCCTAGATTTGATAGGGAAATTATCTCCCTCATCAAAAGATGGCCATAACTTCATAATCACGGCCACCGAGTATTTTACCAAATGGGTAGAGGCTATGCCTCTTACCACTGTACCAGGTTTCGTGATCGCCAAGTTCATTTTGAACCAGATCATTTACAGGTATGGTGTCCCACAAATCATTATCTCAGATAATGACACTTCCTTTAAGAATAACGAGGTCCATGAGCTATGCAGTAAATTTAAAATAAACCATCATACATCCTCCTTGTATTACCCTCAAGCTAATGGGCAGGATGAAGCAACGAACAAGACATTGAAAGCTATTCTCCTCAAAATGGTAAAATAAAAAAAATGAGATTGGCATTTAAAGTTATATCCGGCCTTTTGGGCCAACCGAACCTCAATAAGAACACCAACATGAGCAACTCCTTTCTCATTGGTATTCGGAGCAGAAGCAGTTCTCCCACTTGAGGTTGAAATACCCAGTCTCTGCATCTCACTACAAGGGATTCTGGATGAAGAAGCTTATAGAGAAGCACATCTCTCCCAACTAGAAATCCTAGATGAGGCCAGATTAGATGCTGAACAGCGGCATAGAGTCTATGCTGACCAGATGTGCCGGCAGTATAACAAAAAGGTCTATGAATGAGAAATATATGAAGGAGATCTAGTTCTAAGACTAGACAGCTGGATCGATAAGAAGACCGGTGAAGGAAGGAAATTTTGGCCCAAATGGTTGGGCCCATACCGAGTCATGAAAGACTATGGAAATGGTGCGTATCTCTTGTGCACACTAGAAGGTGAGGAATTTGGTGAAACTGTCAATTCCCTGCACCTTAAACGATTCTACGCATGAAGCGTCATTGGCACTATTTGTATAAATATATCTACAGTGCATCTTCATTTAGATAGGTTCATTTTTTTGGTTCGTTTCATACAAATTGGTGATCAAGATACTTACTCTTAAGTGATTCATTATAAACTTCTGATGGTTTTGGCATAAACATTCAAATCATGCTTCTTCATTTTCATAACATCATCAACCGTTTCAGAATCATTTCATCAAATAAAGCTAGATATGACAAAGTCTTAATGGTAGCCATACCAAGGCCTACATGCTTGTTCTCACTTTTGTTTCTTCCTAGAATAGGTGTCTTGCCTATGGTCTGTTCTAGAAGCTTCATGGTGTCACATCTACCCCATATATAGATCTCTTTGGAAATAAGAACATACTGACATTTTGCTCAAATAAATAAGTCACATGTAGATCAAATAGAAAATTTTATTTTTACACATTTCCTTGCCCTACCAACCTTCGGTGATGAGCTTGCATCTCTTACTAGTGACGTAGGGTTGGGAAATGATGGGAATGCCCTTACTTGCCTATGCCTTGTCCATGGTGATAAGCCCATGCTTCTTACTAGTAGCATGGGGCAAGGTGTGGGGGTCCTCTTGATAGTAATGTTAAAGGTCATAAGCAAACAATTTCAAACAAACCTTTGAAATCTTGAGTCAAAAACAAAAGAATCAGATGTTCAAAATTCCAAGGGAGTCCAAAATCCTGAAAACCAGATTTTGTCAACCATATGGCCATCTACGGATCTAAGTCTGGATAAACCACAAAGCAAGTTGCATTCTAAACTATGGAGTCACTTGAGTAGAATAGGTTTGTAGCGTCCTAATCTAGTTCCATCAAAAATTTGTCTATCTCTCTTGGCTACCATTCAACAAATTTCATAGCTTGTGCCCTTTCTACCTCTTGGTGGTGAGCCCTCGTATCTTACTATTTGCGTGGAGATATGAGTGGGGCAGGTACATATGCTCATCATACCAGTTTATCATCTCATTATGTCAAAACAAATATGAAGTACCGGAAAAAATTGCTTATAAAAAGCTCAAATTTAAGATCACATTATGTTTGCATTATCATATATCAACATCATGAAATACAAAAAGAAACAAAGCATTCATTTGTTATCCATTGCATACATTCTGAAAAGCATGTAAAAACAACATTATAATATACATGTGGAAATGAATCACAAAAACCTAGATAACAAGGGTCTGATCCAAAAGGAATATATATATATATATATATATATATAATGAAGTTTCTTATACAATGCCATCATGTGCTAGGCATGGTCAAAACGCCCAATGAGCCTGGAAGGTACAAAATAATCATATAAACAATCTAAAGGTCACTATAAAAAGAGCCAAGTGGCCTCTCAACCCCTATGATATCCCTCCAAAGGTGCACGACCATGTCTAGGACTTCGGCTATGCCAACGCTCTGAATGCACTGAGGGCTCACGATCTTGAGGAGCAACTGCGGCCTCGCTATGAGAGTGACTCCTCATCAAGCGCTCTGCTGTCCTATATCCAGCTAACTCGAGTATGGAGGGTAGTCACCATCTTGGCCACATGCCAGGCAAGGGAAAAAACATGTCGGTATGCCTACCGGCTACTGAAGGCTCCCATTCATCCACGAATAGCTCGGGATGAGTCTTCTCCATGGGGATCATCAGGGTATCAGTACATACTCGGTGAATCAGGTCTCGCCACTCGTCAGTAGTCTCTACAAGCAAAGGAGAAAAAAATTAGAAATAGTCAAAGGTTAAAAACAAGAATAAACAAGAGTAGAAATAGCAAATAAGGCAATCCTAGCTATAAAATAAATACTAAAAGAGCGATGATAACTCACTTGGATCTCTGAGCCTCTAAGAGGGATCCCTAGGATCAGCGCCTACCACATATGTCGCCACCGACTAAAGTCCTCCTCCTGTGTCCGGGGCAACATAGCACGTCCTGCTATGGACTCTATCCTCACTGCCTAGGTCATGAGAGGGCGGCTCCTCTAAGACTAAAGTCACCCTCACCGCACTCTGCTCTGCCTTCTTGGCCTATAAGATCTCTTGAGTGTCATGCCACTTCGGGATCACTGTCCTCCTCTCCACCCGACTCGCTAACCTCCATAACCTCGGTCTCCTCCTCTGTCTCTCCCCCTGTGAACTCCTTAGACTCAAAGTCTATATCAATGGGGTCATCACTGTTGTGGGCAGGACCTAGCGAGACAATCTGAAGTAAGGGTGCTTGAGGAACATTGGCTCTCCCTTGAGTGTGTACTTCCCACCTAGCTACAATAGGGAACAACAGGAGTAATAACGATCCAACCCTAGCCTCTAGGACCTCCCCTAGCCTCCTGAACTGATTTGAACACTGGCACCACTGGGGGAAGCATACCAACGTAAGGAGGGCCAAATTGTTGAGGCACTTGATCAAAGGGGTGTGTCTCCACCTTCCTCGTCTTGTCCACAAGCTTCCCTATGGTGGAACAAGAGATCAAAGTAAGGGTCTCCTCACCCCAAAACCCTACCATGGCCTGATAAGGTGTGGCCTCCATATCATCAGTAGTCAGGGGAGGCGATTGGATAGTCGGGTGCTCTAAGCACTGACATATCTTTCCATCTGGCTTCCCTCATGGCTCCGGGATCTACCACCTCTACACCTCTCCCATAAGGAATGAAATGATCATAGACCTAGCTCATAACCAGGGTCGGATGGCTCAAGGACTGTCCATATAAACGAACCACCCGGTATAAATCATGATGGGTGGTCTCAAGTATATCAGCTCCCCAGGCATAAATATGGCCATGTTCCTCAATCTGTGCAATGATAAGGGACCAGCAGTAGAGTAAGGTGTCCCCCTTCCTTGTCCCCGATTAATCTTGAGGAAAGGATCCCCATAATGGCCTGATGAATCAAGGGGATAGGCAAGCTAGGAATGGAACAAACCCTCACCCCCCTTCTTCGAACCAATGGAGATAACTACATCTCCCATGTATGAAGCCCACTATGTTATATGAGCCCATGACCCTATTATCTCAAGTGTGAGTCACCTCCCAATGATCGAGACTCCAAAGATACGGTAAAAATCCTCTAAGGTGATAGTCCACTCACCCTTGACTCCTAAAAATTGAAAAGTGTTCTGATCAACATCCCAAGATGAAAACAAGTCACAAAGTATGTGACTATAAGGTGTAACATGCAGGACCCGTGATATACGCAATATATCGGCCCTCTAAAGAGTATCCTACTCAGCTTGAGAAAGTGCATCCAACACTACTGGAAGTCAGTCACACTCTCTCTTGGATCCATCTGATATATTCCTCCTTCACTTGCATACACCCAAAAACATGCCAAATGGAGTAAATTAGTATTCAAATTACATTGGAAAAATCATCAAAACATACAAGAATACTAAAAATGCAAAATTTGGCTCAAAACATTGAGTTTTTGGTGTTCTGTAAAGGACCGCCACCTTGAGCAGGGCAGCGGTTCCGTAACTGTCGCCTTAAAGGGGCGGAAGTCATATAACCATTGCCCTGCTCAGGGCGGCAGTCGTGTCCCAAATTTTCAAACGGGCCATGTGCCCTATAAAACATGCCTAAAAACATGAAAAAATGACTATTTTTGACTAAAACAAAGCCTACTCATTAGGCGCCCCCCCTAAGGGACCCTATTAACACTAGGACATTTTCAAAAATAAATCCCCCCATGACAACTATTTTATCATTTTAACATTTTGGGGGGTAAAAACATTAAATCAGAGAAAAACTAACCCGTAATCTCGTGAGTCAATGTTCCGCTTGTGGAGGTATGATCACTATCTCGTCATGAAATGTTTTGACTATACTCTCGTCAAAAACCTTCACCATGGGTCCTAGAGCTCAAAATCAATCAAATCGACACACGTGCAAATGAATAGGAAAATGGGCCCATTTTTACATATATAGCATCTTGACTCGTTTCGAATGCCCTTTTCACAGGTTTGGAGTGCCGACAAAGGTAAGTTCGTATCCCCGCATGAATGGTAAGTCCTCACTTCATATTATTCTAGTATTTATTTTTTGATTTATTTTATATATGCACTTGAGTCCTCTTTTCATTTTGCAGGTAGCAGGAATTTTGGATGGCATCATTTCAACACACGGATGTGTCAAGTATAACTTCTAACCTCCCATTTCAGGACCCGCCATACTCGGACCCCACTGTTTTACGCCTCTTCATGGCCTAAAACACTTCTCTGAGGGGGCAATATGTACGTACCCAAAATTGTAGGGTACTACTCCGCCGAGAACAATGTTACACAAGCCCCAATGATGATACAAGTATCCTCGCAAGGTGCTCAGGATCTAGAAAAGCCCTCCAGAGTGTGCATTAACATCTCACATGCCCCGCTTAGCCTTCTACGTGATTTGTTTTTCTCTTCCCCCCTTCTTTTCCTTGGCATTTTGGTCTTTAGTGACAAAACTGACCACCCTGCCTGGGCGGTGGTCTCGTGACCCCTGCCCAGGCAAGGTGGCGGTCCTGTAACCGCCGCCATGCTGAGGGTGACAGTCCACATGCATTTTTTTAGAACGTTCCTTTTATCGTGACTCACATAAAATTTCAACGTTTACCAGATTTTTTCACCACCTTTTCTCGTATCTATGATTCTTGGTTCCTCTGGAATAGTGTTTTTTTCCATTGTTTATTGTTAAAGGAGTTCAATTTGGATTTCATCTTTGGGTAAATGGGAATTCTATAAATCGCTGGTTGGTCTTCAAGCAAATGGCCCCTCAAAAATTGCCTCTCATCTTCTCATTTCATATTTTTAGTCTTTCACTTCTTAGGAATTCATAGTTTTTAGTTGTTACATACATAGCTAGTGTTGTTTTGTTTTTTAGAAGCCACATAATGTTCATGTTCTAGTGTTGTTACTATTTCATACAATCAATTGAGATAGGATAGTTTCAATTTTCAGTATAAAGCTATTAGAGTTACAGGTTTTGTTTGTCAAAAAGAATAGTCGTCAGGTTCTTAGACGTTTTGTGTCGTATGACTCGCAATAAATCCCTCTAGGAATCACATAAGCCAAGCTCTGTTCTCTTGCACTATCCCTCTCCTACTTGCATTGTATTCAGTCTACACCCAAAGCTGCCATTGTTCCAAACACCTACTTTTGTTGATGCTAACATTACATGCTTTTGTGGATTCATGTGAGCACGAAGGAATGAGGAGACCACACTGAGGGGACAAAGCCACACACAATTGGATTTTCCACTGTTATGCAAAATCCAGGTTCAAGCTTTCAAAGTTCTAGTTAAAATATATCAAATAGAATAGTGATTCATTTCATTTCAGTTAATCTCACTTTCAATATTACCGAGGAAATTGTGGGGATTGATAGTTTCTGAGAAAATATGATTCATTCCTAACTTCTGAGGTAGGATCGAGAGTCTTTCAAATAGATTAGATAAGTTATTTCATTATTTATAATAGAGTTACAACTGCACATGCAAGTAGCTATACTCAGCTTCCTTGTTTGTTTTAAATTTCGTTATTAGTTTAGTTGTCATTTGCTAGATATTTTAAATAATTGCTCTTTCAATTTCATTCAAATAGTTCATCAAAAACACAAAAAAAGAGAAGTTATATATGCTGTAGATATACTTTACATAGTTAGTTTTACTTTGCTTCAGTTAGATTTACATTGTTTCTTTTGTATGACAATCACAGGACCTAGGGAGCCCAGAGAATACGTATTTGAGCCAATCATGCCACAACCCAATGAATCCACAAGTCAATCAGATGTAGATGTTGGTTTACACACATTAGTATTTAGATCCACTCCACTTCCACCAATCATTATCGCACAATTATCCTCACTAGACATAATGGCTAATCTAGCTAAGGATTTCTGGACTAGACCAGAAAATCGCCCATAGAATCCACTGTATCCATCATCCATTTTCATGACCCTATCGGGAGACATATACGAAGCACCCACAGGTTATCTTCCACGTATCCCACAACCTGTAGATTGAATCATGCTAGAGCTTGATATTGATTGGAGCCTTCGAGCATTCATCCTCACCGACTGATCTATCATGCCAGTTCAGGTTAGGAGGGCCTTCTTTGCTTTAGATTCATAGATTCCATTAGTGGATGTTAAAGACATAAGATTACCCAATTAGTTTTTCTATACCCCACATATATTCTATCCCCACCAGATGTCTCGGTACGACCTCAGGAGTTCGGGTGCGAGGAAGAGTTACTTGTAGATTCCCATGCTCGCCTGTCAGTTTTCCATCATACAGTTACTTGAAAAGGTTAGTCCTAGGAAAAGTGACAACTTCCTAGGAAGGATGTCAATCTAATTTTTGATAATAAAGATGAATAGATGATAATTGATAAATGTATGTTGATAACAACCTGAAATAGAGATATAATATGCTAGAGATACTGAAATGATGATTTAATAATGAAAGATGTTGAAAAACAAACCAAACCTGAGCATGTCAATAGAGACCTGGGTTTGACTGGTATGGTTGATGATGACCAGTGCAAGGCTGATTAAAGGATGAACATGAACCAAACTTGAACCTACTACAGATCTGATTAATTTGATGTCAAGATGAGAATGCAATAAAAAGGGGTGTGGGAGATGATAGATCTAGTGGGGCAAAGGAGCAGTTCAACAATGACCCAAGGTAGACTGGTACGGTCGATGATAAACAACGCAAAGTTGATACATAAATGTAGAAACAAGGATGCATGCTAATTTTTGGATTTTGATCTTGATTTCAGGGTGGTGATAGTATATGTGGAATGCAAATGATGACTAATTAGATGGGAGTCAATGATGACTGGGTAGGGTCAATGGAGACCAGAACAAGATATAGGATTTTGGCAAGTTGATGGGATGGGAGGATGGATTTAAGGAATATTAGAGATGGCTGAAAGGATAGGTAGAGCTTCAGGGAAACCTAAAAATTAGAAGGAATAAAGCACCAAAGAGATCTCCAATTTTTTTTTAAGCATTCCAAGATCCAATGATAACATGCAAGGGATGTAGAGGTTGATCCAACTGATTACAGAAGCTTCAAAGATGAAGAAGAAGGCAAAAAACATTCAATGATAACATAAATATAAAATTTTCTGGTGGTTTGAGAGGAGGGGTGGGGGTGAATAATTAGGGTTAACAGTGACCTACATGAGTTGCTATTAACAGGAGCAGACTATAAATTAGGTAGGTGGAGGTCATATTTGAATTTGGAAAATGAAGGATTTAAAAAGGCAAGAAAGGGCTAAGAAGCCGTTATGACTGCGTGAGGAGAAATTAAAGGGAGTTAAAAGGGGAAATGGATAAAGGGTAGGTGAGAGATTTAAGATTATTAAATGGGGGGAACAAAATAATAATATTAATAATTAGGGTGATAATGGGATGGGGTGATTAAAAGAATAGGTAGGCTTAATAGGTATTTAGATGGGGTTTAGGGATAGTGAAAAGGGTTAAATAATGCTAGGAATAGGGTTAGCATATGAAAATAAGAGGGATAAACATGTAAGAGGGAAATTGATGTTTTTAATGGGAAGGGTGAGACAAATATGTAAGATGACAATAAAAGAGGAGTGGACATGGGACGAGGAAAATGTAATTAAAAGAGGTGTCTATATTTCTCCCTTTTTATCAAGTAGTTTGTGTTTAGGAAATATATGAGATAAAAAATAGAAATGAATATGAAAAATGATGGTTGAGCCATTCCCCCTCAAACTAGGGATCGACGAGACAAAGGGGAGTTGATTATGAGTTTGAAAAGATATAGATTAAGGGATGAGGGAAGGAAATGGGTGGGTAAATAAATAAGAGGGTGACCTAAGTGAAGGGAGCTGATCATTTGATATGATAAAAATAAAAATAAAAATATGGCGGTGACCTTGGAAACACATCAATAGAGACATAACGCAACTTGTGATGGAGGTAACACTAATGATCTAAAAAATTTGAACCGAAAGAAGTTAGTACGAGAGGGAGGGAATCCAATAGGAATTTTCTCAGATGTATGTGTGAGCCGAGGGATCAATGGGTCAAAGGTATTTATAAAAATATTCACAAATAAAGTTAAGGGTAGTCAAAATGATGGTTTAACAGATGGCCAGGAAACAAAGCAGGGAAATAAATTATAAAAGGAATGATAGCTAGATCATACCAAGCCAAGAACACAAATGATAATCAAACACCATGTTCAATAAGATGAAAGAAATTCGCTAGAATAAATTTACATAAAACCTTTGCAAACAAATGAGAAGCAATATCATATATTATTATAGAACTCAATGAAATACAATGAGAATGGGCCTTGCTTATATAAGCAAGGAATAACAATCTAAGAACCAGTCAAGATCGTAGATCAAGCCATAAATCAAGGAAATAATTATTCATCAAAGAAATAGTCAAGACCATATATTTAGGAGAGAACTAGACATCAAGGATCTAGTCAATACAATAGATCAAGAAAAGAACTAGTCAATACCATAGATCAAGGAAATAACTATACCTAAAAAATAAATAATATATCCTAATATCTAAATAACATAAAAGAAATATCCACACATATAAATGGGTGAGGATGAATACAATAAAGGTAAATAAAGTACCTAGGTGAACATGAGCTAAGGTAAATACCTACTCTAACACCCCCCTCAAGTGAAGCTAGGGGCCAAAATAGAAGTGGTATGTCCACAGTATGAGTCCCAACAACTAGGCCTGATGAGGTATCCATGTACAACAACTGGGAAAAAAAGACACCACAAGGTACCTAAAATCAATAACAACAAAGTAAAGAGAGTAAAAATGCACTACAAGGAATTCCAAGAAGCTTGACTCAAAAACTTGTATAATGCTAAAGAATTTTGGTGTGCACTGTGGTCTGAATCCACTGCTTGATCATAAAACTCAAAAACAACTAACACTGGGCTTCACTAGAATAGCTCCATACAAGGAGATTGTTAACAGGGTGATGTCAAAAAAACAAACACCAAACCTAATTTGATCAACTACTACAAATAGGTGTGCCACGATCCAAGAACAACTAAGGCAACAAGACAAGGACATTAGATCCAAATAAATAGGAGTGCCACGATCCAAGAAAAGCCAAGGTAACAAGGCAAGTACATGAAACCCGAAGAAGCAGGATTAACACCACACCCTCCCATACTGCTGAATGGGTGGAGTGATGCCACAGATCTGTATGAGTTGCCCAAAATCAACTACTCGAACATTGACAAAATAACACTAGGCTTCACCGGAATAGCTCCCCCATAAGAGAGACTATCAACATGTCAAAAGTGTTGAAAATATAGATACAAAATCTCTCAACAAACAAGAGAGATACATTACACATGCTACAGAAAAATGCTCAAAACAAGGAGCATTACAATGTATAAGGTATAGAAAGTGGAGCAAGAGGCTGAATGGCATAGGATCCATGCCTGTAGAGTCCTCTCAATGAATGCCTATGTCACCGCCATGAGTGATCAGATATCCACCCCAAATCAACACAGATGGATGAAGAATATTCTTGCATATGAATTGGTGTAAAATGCACAAGGGGTGCATCCAAAGGAACATCAAAATGTGTGTCAGGTTGATCATGTCTTAGAGTTGAAATCTCAGATTTCTCTAGCCTGAGTGAAGGTGCAGAACTAATGTTTTTCTCATGAGACTTAGAAATAGTCAAGCAAACAAAAATAGGATCTCTGTCAATGTGTGATCCCAATGAAGTATCTACTCAAAAACCAATGTCATGGAGAGAATTCCACTTAACATGTGGAATATGGGAAACAATACCCTGTGAATGTCTTCCAATACCTCTGCCAGTGAAACCTATTGAATGGAGCATGCAAGAACTAAATGTAATGGTATGCTTCTCAAAAGAGCCATACATATGAGCAGAAGTAGGATACACAACATGTGGTACTATAATAGGCACAGATGTGGAAGAGCATTCACTAACAAGCCTCATAGGTTTTGGAGCATCAAGAGTAGGAACATACTCAAAGAATAGCAGATCAATGTTAGTGGGTATAAGAGAAACAACTGCAAGTGGACTAGGAGCATGGATATGGATGTCCACAATATGATGGTGATGTTAGAGGCTAGCAATTTTTTGTTGCAGGGAGTGTATTATTGTATCTTTATTGTGAATGAGTGATTGTATAAGAGAATTTTGTTTCTTGAGTGATATATTTTCTTCCACAAATTTTACAATATCCTCAGTCCAAACACTTCAGAGAAAATCATATCATTCTCATAATCCATGATAGATACAAGAATGCAACTCCCAAAATTTTAGGACATCAGGATCAGCCGAAATTGCATCTATAATTGATTACAACACTCCTCCATATTTGGCACTTTATAATAAGTGCGCGTTACAATATGAAACTTTTTAATTATAGTGCAATTCTCACAATAAATATTTTCAATTAGAAAGAGCATGAAAATACAAGCACTTTTATAAAAAATGACACTAAAAACCGAGTTACTGATCAAAAGATACAAACTTTTCAATATTATGCTGTACTATTTATTTTAACTACCACTAAAGAAAAATAAAATACTCTTCCCTTCACCAAACAAATGAAATGAAAGGGGGCTATATTTAAGCACCTACTAGTAGGAATCACAAGCTTAATCCCTCATACGACCATACCATATGACCAAGGGCTAAGAATTTTAATGGTATCGACCTACTTCTAGAAAATAGTACTACTTTGGGACTATGTGGACAGTGATTTGCGTCGCCGGAAATAACAGGCTATGGTATTTACATCTCTTGCAACAACAAAACAAAATAAATGGCTGCCTCCAGAAATGACTGAGTTTACATTCGATCTTATGGTTTTCCTACCTTCCAGATCCAATGGAAGCCTCTATTTTACATAAAAATACATGCAACAACCAAATATGAACAAATCCCAAATATATGAATATACAAAGAATTTATTTACAAAATAAAACTTACAGACAAATGTTAATAGCAATCTCCTGATCTGATACCATAAAAGGAATGATAGTCAGATCGTACCAAGCCAAGAACATAGATGCTAATCAAACACCACAATCAATAAGATTAAAGAAATTATCCAGAATAAATTTACATAAAAACTTTGCAAAAAAATGTGCAATAATATCGTATATTATTATGGAACTCAATGAAGTACAATGAGAATGATCCTTGCTTATATAGGCAAGGAATAACAATCTAAGGACCAGTAAAGGTCCTAGATAAAGCCATAAATCAAAGAAATAACTATTCATCAAAGAACTAGTCAAGACCATAGATTTAGGAGAGAACTAGACATCAAGGATCTAGTCAATATCATAGATCAAGGAAATAACTATACCTAACAACTAGATAATATCTCCTAATATCTAAATAAGATAAAATAAATATCGACACACATAAATGGGTGAGGATAAATACAATAAAGGTAAATAAAGTACCTAGGTGAACATGAGCTAAGGTAAATACCTACTCTAACAAATTATACACTATACTTTAATCGTCAGGAAGTGAAAAGATGGCTCATAGCTGCAATAAATATAAAAATATGGCCACGAGGGTGGGATTTAAGATGAACGATGGTGCCCTAAGAAGGGCACAATGATGGCCAGAAAGTGGGATACAAAATATAAGAGAGATACGTCAGGTAAGCCAAAGTGTGTTATGGGTGACAAATAAATTTGAGATGGAGGAAAGGAAAAATTTAATAAAGAGATTTGTCAAGAGGGGATAAAGAATAAAAAATATGGTTTGGGTCGATGGTGACCCATTGGATCACTGACGACTTAGTTTGGATCACCAGTGACTGGGAGAGCACACCTATATAAGTGACCAAGGTAGCCGAAGGAGCTCATTTACACTGTGTGAGATTGTGAATTGAGATCTCTAAGAGAGGAATATTTATGCTATTTGAGGAAGTTAGAGGTCAATAATAGAGTGAGGAAGTGCCACATGACCCAACGAGTGGTGAGAATCTAAGTCTTAATCTGGTTTTTAATTTAATTTAATTTTTTGGTTATTTTTTTATTTTTTGTGGAAAATTTATGGTTGAGAAGGGATATTTGGCGGAAAATGGGCCAATTTCCTTAGACCAAATGAAATTCAGTGAAAATCCAAAGGGGGTTCACCGTCGACTAGGTAGATATTAGGTTAATTTGATAGAATGGTGATTTTTGATGATGAGATGCTGATGGGTGATTATTTGGTTGGTTTTTTTCAAGCCAAAGACACTTTCTATTTGAGAGACTGGGTCCTAAAATTGTTTGTTAGGATTAGAGGAGATGTGACAGATGTGAAGTTAGATCTCCTAATGTTAGTGGGACTGGGCGGGTTCTACCACTACCTGAGGGTGATAATATATACAAGAATTATGATTGTATTTATTGAGAGGTGAGTGTTTCACCTGATTCTTAGACGTTTCTAGGAAATTTGATGAAACAGATAAGGGTAGAAGATTAGGAGGAATACCTATTGAAGATGATTGAAGGTTGTTGCACATGTATGACTTCTTCATCCACAACTGAACGTGAGAGATTCCTTTTGGTTTGGAGGAACTACCTGAGATAAAAAATCAAGACCACAAGATAGGAGTTAAAAAATATATGGAGTGGACTGCCTAATGTATTTTAGATCCAAGAAGTGTGATACTTCCTATAAGGCTGTTAGTCCACTATTTTAATAAATCAATGCAAGAAATAAATTAAATATTGTCCTGATGTAGTTAATATGATTTAGGTATCTCATATAACACAATAAGAAAAGTCTAATCTAACAGGCTGGGTTAGGATCAGATCTAGGAGTTGGGTAGGTAGTTTAGGGTTTCTGCAGGTATGACAGAGGTCTAATGAAGGTTACGGGAAATTGTGAAAACAAAGGTATAATGTAGGTAGTTGCTGGTCAGTACTATATTGATAGATACAATGACCGATGTCGGTCCAGAGGTGATCGATGCTAGTTAAAGATGACCGGTTCCAGTCACTATCGAAATTCCAGAAGGTCAAGAACAAGGGTTTGGGTTTGTTTTTCAGGTTTATGGGGTGTTGAGGGAGGTTTTTGGTGAAGTACAAGTAGGGTAGCAAGTCAATAGGTGAATCTGGTAAGGCTTTGTTGAAACTAGGAGTTATGGGTTGAGCTAGGAAATGGTTAGTGAAGGTCCAATATTAGGTAGGTAAACTGATGTCGGTAAAGGTGTGACCGACAATGGTCAGGGATGACTAACACCAGTGACTACAGGTAACTGAAAATATTGAAGAATGGGTTTTGGCTCCCCTTTGTGTTTGCACAAAAGGCTGGGCTAGTCGGAACAAGATTATGGGTTGTTTGGATGGGGTTGTTGCAAGGTTTAATGGGGGTATGGAGGGGTAGTTATCAAAGGGACTCAATGGGTGGCTGAGAGAGAAAACAATACAACAAGAGAAGTAAATCCTAATAATGTTTAAAAAACAAAGGTTAAGTAGAGAAATGTACTTACTCATGCAGGTGTTTTAGTCATCTGTGGGTGAAGAATCAGGGTAATGATGAGAGGTTGGATGCTGTGGAGGATCACTAGTTGTTGAGAAGCACTTGCATGGGCTGCTTGTGCTCTCCTTCTCTCTTGAATGGATCAGATCTATGCTAGGATGAGTGTTAGATGGTTGACTGGTGTTTATGTGTGAAAGAATTATTGCTCTAGTCATTTGCATCGATGAATGTTCTCTCCCCCTCTCTCAATCTCCCAACCTCAAGAATAAGGTTGTTAAAGGGGGTTAAGCGTGACCGAAGATGGTTACAGGTTGACCGATGTCAGTTCAGGGGTAAGCAGCATTGGTTTAGATGGGATTCCCTAGGTTAACTAAAAATAGGAGATTATGGCCATAATGACTGCCAGTTCTCACTATTCCTCTGGGCAGGAGCAGGAGTTACCATTTCATATGCAGGAATGGGGTTTAGGCATTGATTTCTAGGGTTTAGTTAGGTTTATATTAGTTATAGCAACTTGCTAAGAATAGATTTAGGGTGAGGTGGATAAGTGAGGTGGAGGGGTGGGAATTAATTTAATTAGGGTAATTAAATAGTAGATATGGTGAGGATAAGGGACTAATTTAATAAAATTAATTAAATTAATCCTAGTGTAGGGTGAAAAGGACCATGGTTAGAAAAGTGTGTTCGAGTTGATAAAATGACAAGGGGTCAAGGGGAGTGTGACCTGATTTTGGTGTCTAAATTTTTTCCCTTTTTGTTGCGTATCTTGTATTGGTAAGCGATGCTAATAAAAATAAGATGTCGTTGCCCCATGCATGGGTGAAGGTGATCCCCCTTAAACTAGGAACTGATGAGGTGGAAGATCGAATCTGTGAGTGGTTTGATAAAAGGTAGATGTGATGAAGGTGTGTGAACAATGGGGTAAGGGGGTGAAGGTCAAAGCAGGAAAACAAGTAATGGGCCAGGGTCAAATGTTGTGGAATTCGAATGCATGCGCACATATAAACTGAGGCACAGTACCGGGTTGAAGAGCTTATAAACTCTACACCGTCTAAGGTTGATAGTGATATCCAAACAAGGTTGAAGTGATTCCAGTATCCAAGGCAGAGGATATGGTAAGGAAAAACGACGTAGGTCAGGTGCAAGAATGTTTAGGTATGCTCCAGTACACCAAGCTTGTGTTTGGATAACATTACGGCAATAGGAAAAGTAAGGTCATTAGGTCAAACAACATGGGTAATAATGTCACAAGGTATACTGAGCACCCAAGTTCAAAGGTCACAAACAATGTTCCTGGTCAAGGTATACAGATCACGACATGAGTAAGACCAGGGTATGGGTAAAATAATGAGGTCCTTAAACACAAGTAAGGAAAAATATAGGTAATGATGGCAGGCATGCAGGTGGCGAAAAGGAGGGGTAAAGGGAGCAAGGTTGCAAGTGAGGTAAATGTGAGTCAAAAAAGGGATAAAAGGGACTAAAAGGGGTAAAAGGGGTATGTTAGGTAACCGATGCTGGTTACAATATGACCGATGTCAGTTCCCTAGGGCATGAATTGATCGACGTCGTTTAGGTCGATTTGGGTATATTGAAAAAAACTACAAAATTAGGATTCATTTGTGCTTTTGACTTTGGTGAAAATGACAAGAGCACACAATTTTGGTATCTTGTCGAGAAGAATTTTTGTGAGGTGACATCAAGCTGAGGTGGAGAGATTAGAGTGGGTATAGGAAATCTAGGTAGGTGGGTCCACGAGGGTAGGAATATTGAGGTGATTAGTGGAGGGGAGTGAGTTAGAGAGTGACATGGTAGAGGCAGGAGGAGGCATGGGGGGACCACCATTACAGTGGCCAAACATGCCACCACGGAGGTGACAGAGATACAAGGTAAGATTTAATGCATTTGGTGTTATTTAATAAGAAAAAGAAGGGAATGGGTAAGGCAGTTGGGTAGGGTAGGGAATTTAATTATGGGATTAAAATTTGACAAAAGAAGGGATGGGAAAGGGCATGGGTAGGTGTAAGAGGGTAAATGATTGATATGAGGTAGGTTTAGGTAGGTGGCGAGGGAAAATGTGAGGGAAAGAAAGAAAACAGGGGGGTTTCAGCTTTGGGTGAGATAACAATGACCGATGCCGGTCCAGGTTTGGCCGATGGAAATTACTGTATGCTGACATCAGTCAGGGATAAATTAATCAATGCCAATTAATGTGGACCAGTGTCGGTCAAGGTTGACCGACACCAGTTGTAAAGGTAAAGTATAAGGTTTTTAAGGGTAATGTTGGGAGGGGTGAGTTGTAGGGATAAAAAAGGGGGGTGGCAGGGCTAGGTTTCTAGGTCAAAGGGTGAGTTTAAGGATGCGAAGTGTAGGTGTGTAGGTTTATGGTTTTAGGTATAGGGTATAGATTGAATGAGGAGGTGAAAAGGTTAAGGGAAATGTTGGGTAAAAGCAAGGCTGAATACTTTTTATGTTGTAATGAATGAAGGCTAGAGAGCAGCTGTAGATGAGAGATCGAGTATCACCTTTTTTACTAGAAGTACGGTCGAGTGCATATGCAGAGGATTGGAGGCACATGGAAGATGTCATCTTGATAGGAGTGTGACGCTACAGACATAGTGTGTGAGCTAGGCTTGATGGTTGCTCTCATCGATAGATGGGATATAATGACAAACACATTCCACTCACCAACGAGTGAGTTGACAGTGACCCTGGAGGATTTGTATCGGATCTTACACCTACCTATAGTTTGACATCAGGTATATTATATCTCCTCAGAGGCCTTAGAGGAGTTGATGCTAACAATATTTGGGGAGGGGATAATAGAGATGAGGTTTCATAGCATAAGCCTTAGCTATGGTGATATGTGTGCCATCTTTCTAGAGGAGTCGAGGCTTGTAGTTTTGATCATAGAGGTAGTGTGCTACTTCACACTACTAGATGTTGAGGGTGGGAGGTTCCCACGTGCATTGATGGGGGTACTCCATGACATGATGGAGATTAGGACATGGTTTTCCTGGGTGCCAACATACTTGGTGTAGTTATACAAAGAGATTTGGGCATATAGGAGACTATGGTGATTTAGCTTATGTTGTACCTTCCTTCTCCATTACTGGGCCTATGAGCACATCGTATGTGTGAGGCCACTAGGGATACCTAGCCTAATGCTTTTGATTCCAGATTGGTTTGAGTGGGTTACAGGTGTTGGGTGTTAGTCGTTGGAGCATGCAAGGGTGCCAGTGCCACACATGATACCACCTATTATAGGCATATTTTGGAGGGGTTATCTGGAGTAGACATTATTTAGAGGCCATCTGTGGGCTTCCCATCATACAATGGTATGGTTGTAGAGTTAGATGTGATTTAGTTACTCAGGTGGATAGAGGGATGTCGTGCTGGTGAGCACGAGCTGATACCTGTGGATAGGGTCCATAGGTAGTTCGGACTACTATAGGATGTACCATCACCTTTTCCACAGTATAGAAAATATGACGTGGAGAGACCAATGTCTCCACCATGACCGATAATACTAACAAGACATGAGGAGCAGCCCATGGATAGGCATATAGACAATGTAGGGTGTACCGATGCATACAGGCAGTGGTGGGCAACTCAGATGTGAGAAGAACCACCCTGACTAGGCTATCCAGACATGGCCATGTTGATAGTCCAGAGGGATGTCTTATAGAGAAAGGTAGCCACATTATAGGGTCAGGTCACAATACTTTAGGGACAGCTAACAGGGTCCCAAGTAGAGGTGGCCACACTATAGGCTTAGGTTGTGACCTTACAAGCTCAGCTTGCTACACATGCACCATCACAGGTACCCACACCAGTACAAGCACCTGCACAGGTACCAACACCAACACCAGTACAGGCTCAAGGATAGGGTCCTAGTGTGTAGATACAGGAAGAGGGTCAAGGACAGGGGCAAAGGCCCATATTAGTAGGGTAGAGCTCCTAGGATGTTGTGAGACCTATGGATCCTCCATATAAAGTGACGATGGTGAGGTTCTAGGATGCCTTAGGTGAGGCACATTATTATCAAGATCATCTGATGGCCGTAGGGATAGTTGTCCCATCATACACTGAGCACAGAGCATAGTAGGCCTTGAGTGAAAGGAGCAGATCCTGCACACAGAGTGTGGAGAGTACAAAGGGCCGGCGAGCCCATAGATAGGAGCATAGTGAGGCTACCAGTGTTTGAAGACTAGCTCTAGGGGAAGATCCATCAGAGGTCAAGGGAGGGTGAGGTGGAGAGGGGGAGGCAACAAATGAGACAAATATGGATATCAGGTGGGGTGACGATTAGTCACCATTTATGATCAGTGTACCTATTTTTGACACATTTACCGGCCAGCGTGCCGAAGATAGTGGGGATGTATATGAGAGTTTTTGAGATTTTCTTATGTATATTGGCCTGCATGACAAAGATATTTGAGATACATGTATTTGAGACACCCATGTATATGGATACATAGGTTTTGATGATTTACATAGAGATGGCGGTATTCATGGTATGATGTATATATGGTTGTGTGTAACTGGCTATTATGATTTTTATATGTAATGGAAATTGAGTAATGTAGGGATGATAGAGTCAGGTCATGGGAATTTATCGAGTCAGGTCATAGGCATGGATTGATTAAGTTCATAGCCATGGATGGAGTCAGGTCGGTTTAGGCATGGATTGAGTTAGGTCATAGGCATGGTGGAGTCAGGTCAGTTTAGGCATGGATCAAGTTAGGTCATAAGCATGGTGGATTTAGGTCAATTTAGGCATGGATGGTTGGTTTTGGTTTAAATTATAAGCAATTGATAACATTGGTGCCAAATGGTACCATAGATGTATGATGATTTAAGTTTCCAATTTCTTGTTGTTGGTGGAAATATGGAACAATAAATTGGTGAATGTCATGGTGATATGTGAAAAAAGGATGGTAGGTATGGATATTAGTTAGTATGTATGTGGGTTTAGTTCCAGCTGTTTGATTATACAAAAGGAAAAACAAGGTAGAAGGGGAAATTATAAAATAGGGGAAATTGGTTAGGGTAAGAAGGTGGTCGAGCTAACCTTCAAGGGCCCCATGCCCTCAAAGTGCTGCATACATAGTCCTAATGAAAAGGGACCTCAGGCCGATGTAGTTCTCCCATAAGCTATGGAAGAATTTTGAGGAGTTAGAAGAATGGGTTGGTAGGTTATAGGCATGAGATGAATTGTGGGTGAATAGATATAGATGAATTTAGGTTGAGTTAAATGAAGGTAGAAATTCCAATGACATAAGCATCAAAGGTCCAGTCCTGTATAGGGTAGTCAATAAGTAATGAAGAATTCAAAATATAAGAGGAGGCAAGGAAACCACCTGATTAGTAAGAATCGTAACAGGTGAAAAAAACCCCAGATAGGATTATAAACATACGACCTTAGAAACATTGCATTATTGATTATTCTAAAGGTGAAGAATAGTCACATGATCACTAAATGTCATATTTTTAGCAGGTCCCTTGAAGTGATAGGAGATGAAGGTGCAAAGGGGGAAGAGATGTCAAATAGTAGGTTATATGGTATGAGGTAACATGACCCTTAGCAAGAGATTCAAGGTCAAAATAAGCAAGTCCATGATGGAAAAGTCTTCTTTTTCTTTTATATGAGATAGAATGATCGATGCGGGAAGTCTATATGGGATGAAGAAATTATTCTCCTTGAGGTCTTCACAAAGTTGATCGATGCGGGAAGCTTCGAATTCTCCAATTTTTTAAGGGCTTTACATAGCTGTCCTTCAAGGGAATAGTCTATTTATAGTGGAAAATGGAGAAAGAAATATGTCCTTTTACGGGATTCATCTTTGGGTTGGAAGTTTAACTCAAGGAGTTGGATCCCATTTGGAAAATGATTTTCAATCTTTTAAGTCATGGACAAGACTAAGGTGAAAAATTAGATTCTTGTTCAGGAAGCAGGGTGAATGACCATGGGATCTCATCTAAAAAGTGATAAAAAGTATCCATGAGAATCATGCCATGTGCAGACCTGGGATACACATATTGAAGATAAGGCACGAGGTGATGCATAGGCACATGATTTTTGTTTAGTCCTTGGGTATGGCATAGTGAAAGGAGGGAAGTGAGTGGCACTGAATGGATGAGCATGATGTAGGAAAATAGGTGATATAGGACTTGAATTCAATAGCAGAATGGTCAAAGATGCAAGGCATTGAGGGGCTCAGGTTCGGGTTTACCTTCAAGTGAAGATAAATGGTAAGCACCTGATCCATAGGTGTGAGTCATGATTTATGGTCCAAGCCAATTAGGAGGAAATTTTCCATGCTTACTTTTTTCTGCTTTAGTTACATGTTGATTTTATTTCAAGATGAGATCACCAAATTTGAAGGTTCGTTCATGGACACATTTTTCATAGGCACGTTTGATACGATTTTGGTAAATTAGAAGATGATCGAGAGCATGAATATGGTAATCATCTAATAACTCAAGCTGTACTAAACGATCTTGACAAAATTCATCATCGTTGAGCATATCGTGGAGAGAAATACAAAGAGATGGGATCTGGACTTCGAGAGGAAAAACAACCTCTATACCGTATACCAAAGAAAAAGGGGTGGTGGTAGTGGAAGTGCAAATACTAGTGCAGTACGCACATAGGGTAAAAGGAATGTGTGTATTCTAGTCCTTCCCAGTATCGTTAACTACTTTCATGAGAATTTTGTTCAAGGTCTTATTGGTAGATTCGGCTTGGCCATTGGTTTTTGGGTAATAAGGTGACAAGAAACTGAGCTAAATGCTAAAGGCATCAAAAAAAATTTGTAATGTTTTTTTTTTAATTTTTTTTCCATTCTCAGTGATGAGGCGATGCGAAACACTGGAGTGGCAAATAATGTGGTGATTGAAAAACTCACATATTTTCTCAACTTTCATGGAAATGAGAGGTATGGCTTCAACCCATTTGGTGTAGTATTCGGTAGCGGTGATGATCCATTGGTGTCTTTGGGAAGAGTGGGGATTGATTTCTTCGACAAGATCCAAGCCCCATTGAGAGAAATGCCAAAGGTCACGGGCAACCTGTAAGGCATGATTGGGTGTATGGTGAAGATTGGCATGTTGCTAGCATTTTACAGAATTCTTAACATAGTTGCAATAATCATGGTTAAGGGTCGAATAGTAATAGCCTAGGTGAAGAATACGTTTAGCAGAAACAAGTCAACTGAAATGACCTCCACATATGCCATCATGAACTTCTTTAATGGTATAGGGAATTTCAGAACTCGTAAGGCATCTTAGGAGGATACCGTCAAATACAAACTTATAGAAGAGGCCTCCCATGATGACATAATGAGAGGAATTTTTGAGAAATGCGCGTTGTCCATTACGTGTGAGGTCAAGAAGTAATATAGAAAGAGATAGATAATCTGCAAGCTACTTATACCAAAGGTATTTTGTGTCCAGTGAAGTGGTTTGGATGATATTGACACTACAAGGTGCATAAGAAGGTCTCTATAGTCTTTTCACACTAACAAAGATGTCCAAATCATTAGGTGAAGTGGGTATCTGGGAAACGAGGCAAGCCATGGTATCTATAAGTTTATTTGTGGATCTTGGAATGCTTTGAATTTTATAGTGGTTAAAGGTAGTCAAAATTATGCCCACGTAACATTTATATTCTTGAAGTGTTTCATTATGAAACTGATATATACCATTGATTTGGTTTACTACTAGTTGGGAATCACCAAAGATATTAATGTACTTAATGTCTAAGGCATAAGTAGTGAGGAGACCTAACATGAGCACTTCATATTCAGTGATATTGCTAGTGCACTCAAAGTCGAGTTTGAATGATAAAGGCATGGGCTCACCATCAAGAGGAATAAGGATGACACCTACACCACCCCCACGTTGACATTTGGAACCATCAAAGAATAATGTCATCTAGTAAGTGTTATCATCCAAAGAGAGAGTAGCAATGGATTCGTCAGGGAAATCAAAGTTAGAGGGATGATCTCTAGAAAGAGGTGCAACAGCGAGGTGGTCAGCAATGGCCTGGCCCTTGATAGATTTTTAGTGAATGAATTCGAGGTCTAACTTGGCTAGAAGCATGAGCCAACATGTAGAACATTGGTTTTGTTAAGGTTTGGCATACATGAAGTGTAATGGGTCGGTGTTGGTCAGAACATAAGTTTTTTGGTTGAGTAGGTAATGGTGGAGTTTAGTGGAAACAAAAACTAAGGCTAAGCAACATTTTTCAACATGGGTGTATCAGGTCTTGTAGTCTAGAAGAGTACGGATTATGTAATAAATCACCTGCTCCCAATGTTTTTCATCATGATGAGCAAGCATAGCCCTTAAGGAGTGATCAGTAGCATATATGTATAGGTAGAAGGGTTGATCATCTTTAGGTGGAATGATTACAGGTATTTTGAGAAGGTATTGTTGTAGGGACTCAAAAGCTTTGTGGTAATCATCATCCCATTTGAAGGAGACATTCTTTATAAGAAGATGATGAAATGGTTGATAGTAGTCAGAAAGTTGCGAGATGAAATGATAAATAGACTATAATTTACCTTATAGGCTATGGAGTTGACAAAGGTTGGTGGGTGGAGGCATTTCGAGAATGGCCTTGACTTTAGTAGGATCAACCTCTATGCCATGTAAAGAAATGATAAATCCCAGGAGCTTTCCCAAGAGAACCACGAAGACACATTTCTTGGGTTGAAGGTGAACATAATATTTAATGAGGCGATCAAATATGGTTTGTAAGATGGCGAGGTGATCAGCGCGGCATTTAGATTTAGAAGGGAGATCATCTACATAATATTCCAATATATGGTGCTTGATGTCATGGAAGATATAAGTCATAGCCCACTGATATGTAGCACCAATGTTTTAAAGGCCAAAAGGCATGACTCTATAGTAGAAGGTTCCCCAAGGGGTGATGAATGCGGTCTGGTGTTGATCCTCTGGGGCAACCAAGATTTGGTTATAACTCGAGAAGCCATCCATGAGTGATAAAATCTCATGACCAGTGGTCAGATAAACTAGCTAATCAATACCAGGCAGAGGAAAGTCATATTTTGGGCAAGCTAAGTTGGGGTCACAAAAATCTATACAAATGCAAAGTCATCTTATCGTCTTAGTGACAGGGACAATGTTAGAAATCCAATGGGGATAATCAATTGGTAAGATGAAGGAAACATAAAGAAGGTGTTAAATATCTTCTTTAACCAGAAGGGCAATGCGAGGGTGCATTTTTCTCAACTTTTGTTTCACGGGTTTGACATCAGGTATGGTTACAATATTGTGGACCATGATGGTAGGGTCAATACCAGGCATGTCAGCATAAGACCAGGTGAAATCATGGTTATGATTTTTAAGAAAAGAAGTGATGACTTCATGTTTAGTGGCATATAAATATTGGCCGATCTTTAGAATGTGTGTGTCATCCTGAGTGTGTATGTTCACTTTGATAGTTGATTCATTCAACATTTTTTGCATCTCAAAGGGCAACGACTGGTGAATGTAAGAGTCTTTGGCACTAAGGTAGGTGAGTATAGACTCATCATCCTGAAACTGAATGACATTGATAGAAGGTGTGTCGTCATCAATAATTTCATGATATAGGAAGGACATAGAAGAAGGGGTTGTGCCATCACGTTGATAAGTTAGCGGTCCCCAGGAAATGATGTTTATGAAAAAAAAAAGTTAGGAGGGATGGATTCTAGATCCATCAACTCCATCAGTGAAGGTGGTGAAGATGGTGAAAGTGGAGCAGGTGAAGAAGATGGAGAAGGGTCAATATCCTTAATAAGGTCAATACGGGCCTTCTTGGTGGGTATTTCAGGAAAGCCGACACCACTACGGTCGTTGTGTTTATGGGTAGTACATGGAATCACTGTGTGACGGCCTTGCTCATAAAATCCAAAACCAAAACCTTTCCATGCACATCGATGTAGGAAGGTGTGGGCAAAGTGATGGTTGGTGAGCGAATGAAGGTCAGTGGAAAAGGGTCATGTTTGTGATGGTTGTTTGGGTGTATAGGAAAAAGTGTCAAGTCCCCCATAGGTGAGATTAGTGCGAAGGTGGGGAGGACCATAAAGAAGATGCTCACCAATGTGGTGATCGTAATGAGGGTGTTGGTGAAGGTTCACATATTCTTGTGAAGGAATGTATTGACATTATATAGGCGATACTCACCCAGAGTGAGGTGTTGAAAAACACCTTATAAGGGATCAATAGTTGATATGTGGGTAGCTGGAATAAATGTATTGTTATGGGTTGGGGCAGAGGTGGAGCTAGTTGATTAGACGGCTGTGGAGGTTGTGACAATGGTAGGGATGGAAGACTTAGGTATGGTTAAGGTAGCAGCAACACTAGTGGATGGAGGTGTGGGTGCGGAAGAAGTGGTCATGGAGGTAGACACCTTAATGGGTATAAGCACATCATTGGGTTGGTAAAATATGTTGTAGGTTTTGAAAGGTGATGGGTCAGCTGGAATGGTATAGGTATGTCCTTCATGCTCAAAATTTACACAATAATGCAAAGTGGAAGGAACACAACCCATGACATGAATCCAGGGTCTACCAAGTAATAGGTTATATTGAAACTCCCCCTCTAAGACATAGAATAACTCTAGGATAGTATGATGGCCCATGCGAACATGAAGGATGACAGTGCCAAGCATAGAATTGATAGTGCCATTAAATAAACACAACATGATGGGATGTTTATGCATCAATTTTTTGGGTATGTGCATTTGGTTGAATGTGTGGGAGGAGATGATGTTAATGGCATCGATCATAACGAGTCATACACATATATTATCGATATGAACGGAGATGAAAAGTGTAGTATCGGGGTCAATTTGTTTGGTGAGGTGTGATATCTTCATTTGAGAAGCTAAGGGTGACTATTTGGTGAGTAGGTGGAGGTGCGGAAGAAGGTGGCAGTTTGGTGAGAGAAGTGACATGATGAGGTGTAATAATGGTGGCTACGGGTGTAGGGTCATTGGGTAAAACCTCAATAGATTGAAGAACCTCCATGAGAGCCTAGCGATGAGATTTTAAGGTTTCGATGAGGTCATATAGGGACATCTTGAGGGAAGATTGGTGTAAGTGTTTGAGAATTGCACAGTGTGTAACCCCATTGGAAATAGGATATGTAGGGCCATGGATAGTGACTTTAGGTGTGGTTGTAGATGGTATGTTTGGTACAGGGTTGGTTGGTGGATCGGTTGATTTTTCCTTTCCTTTTTCCTTTTGGGCATGGGTAGCAATGTGAAACATGTTGATTTGAGGATGAGAGGTAGATGGGGATGGTTTTCCATGAAAGGTGTAACAGAAAGAAGGGAAAAAACCAAGAGGTGGGTAAGAGCCCTCGGAAATGAGTTGGAAAAACTGGCATTCAGGTGGAGGTTTGGCAAGTTCTTTGATACAAACCATGTTGATTTCAAATTTTGGGGGTGGATAAAAAGGTTGTGGGGTGAAGCTGGAGGTTGAGGTGTAGGTATTGGGAGAGTAGGTGGGGAAATTGGTAAAGGGGTAATAGGGTCCTCATCGAGGAGATCATCATCATTAAAGCTCATTTCTGGAGGACACGATTAGATAAGGGCTGTTTTTAATGCATTACAGTTCTCAACATCATGTCCTGGCACATGATGGTAAGCACAAATTTTGGTATCATCAAACCCGTGTGGTTTAGGTTTGAGGGGTTCGTAAGGTTGAAGAGGTGGAAGTTTGATAACAGAGGTCTCCAGGAGATTAGCTAAGCTGATGGCATATGATCCTGCCAGGGGATCACAATGTGAGGTGAATGTAGGTTTAGGCGGCATAATAGGTGATTGTGGTGTGAGAGGTTTCACAGTTGTGGGGTTATGAATGGAAGGAGTTTGAGTGGAAGGTTTTGGGTGTGGTGTTGTCTTGGGTTTGGGTTGTAATTTCTTGGGTAAGGGAACAACAGGGGAGTTGGGGATAAAATATTTAATAGGTTTGATTGTTTTAAGGGGAGGTGTTGGGGTTTTCAGTTTCGGTTACACCTTCTTTACCAGAGATGCATAAGTAGTGCATGATGTAGATGGAAAAGTGTATGGAGGTAAAGGATGAGTTACCCATGAGGATAATTGTGGGACAGTAGAGGTAGATGATAGAGGTGTAGGTAAAAGGGAGGGGAGTGTGATAGGTGTTGGTCGTCAAAGAGAACGTCATGAAGAGCAACAGTTACGGGACAAGAAGTCCCTCCTCTTTAATGGGAGAGGTTCCCTTATTAAAAAACGAACCTATTTACAAATATAAAAAACATGATTTTCTTGTGGAACTTGGATATTTACAAAATTGTTTTCTATAAGGATCATCAATTACAAAAGGATTGAGGAATGAGAAAACGAGAACGAGCAGAAAGGCACCATTTAGAATTATAGATGACAGAGTAATTCTTTATGCATGCGAAGGTACAGTGAATTGAAACAAGATCATTTGTATCATACTAATAAGATGAAATTTGAAAGACACAAAGTTCTATCAATAACATCTGCAAGAATACAAAGCTTCTTAATATAATATAGACAAATGATCTTAACAAGATTAAATGAAAAGATTAGGGATAAAAGAGATCAGATAGACGAAGAATGAAAAATCCCTTCTGTATTGATTTCTTTATGATTTATTTACACTTTCTAAAAATAAGCCAAGTTCTTCCTCCTTCAAAATGGCGAGGAGAGGCCATTATATAGTTTACAATTCAGTTACTCTCGGTAACTACTTCTTTTAACTAAAGATTAGTTAAGGATTTCCAATCACAATACCTCAACTTATTACAATAAATCCAAGAAAAAGAATTGGAAGAGAAGAGAGGAAAAAGGAGAAGAAGACAGGTGCTTATGACTGGGAGGGACCCACTGACTTCAAAATCCACTGCCTGAATCTCTTCAATGCCTCGGTTATGTCTCTGTCACGTGGGACTGATGTGTTGGCTATAGACTGGGTCCAAAATCCGAGGCACTTCTCCATTTCCTTATCAAACTTGACATGAGTATGATAGTCTTTATTTGCTTCTTCAATAACAGATTAAAGAGAGAAGATCTCCTTCATTTTCTCTTTGGAAATGGAGCTTTCCTTGAACATATTTCCTTTGACAAAAGCTCTGAATTGAGCTTTGATTTCTTGTAGGGAGAGAGACACACCAGAAGTTTCATCCTGAAGATGACAATGTATATCTTTGAAAGCAGATACAACTAGTGTTTTGAAAGCCTCTCCCTTCTGCTAACTATTCTTCAATTCTCCCGAAGCCTCCTCCAGGACCTTGATCTTCATGTTGGTAGTAATTAGGAGGGAAAAGCTGTAAGCTATACTTGGGAAGGAATTGCAGAGGAAAATGGATACGCGCGCAAGAATTTAGATTGCAAAGGTTCGAGAAAAAGATAGCAGGAAAGCAGTGTGCAAAACGCATAGGGGGTTCACTCGTTTATATAGTTTGTTAGGCGAGAGGAAAGGAAATGAATGCCGTATTTAATAAATACCAAATTGAATAAGCAAGATATTCGGGTAGAGCAGGAAAAATAATAAGCACGAATGGCAACTTGGTTCCATTTGGGGACATGGTGGATGCGAAAGCGCGAAGTACTGCCGCTCGGCTGATTCGGGGCGAAGCGGGAAAAGATGCACAAATGCTCTTGGAACTGCGGGAAAAAAGGGTACGTGAAGTACACGGCTCAGCCGAATTGGACGAAAAATGGCAACAATGGTCCCGGGTGAACTTGGGACATTTGGGACAAAAAAGTTCCGACGGGCCCGAAAGAATAGACTTCGTGGTGAACCTAGCCGATCGGGGAAATAGAGGGCCCAAGATGTGAACTTGGGACAGCCTCGGGACA